>JAYMTN010000865.1:0-14493 GCA_036897425.1 Erodium trifolium | reverse complement strand
CCAGCTAACCGGCTAGCGTTGCGGATGGTCTAAACTTGTTATATCTTATAATAGGCGAGATTTTGCGTCTGGGTGGTTCAGAATTCGTTGTGGGTTTATGACTTATATGGGCCTCACCAATTCAGGCAGCCCAAAGGCCTAATTCGGGGGCTGTTTCGTCAATATCGATGCATATAATCCGCTTCTTTCTTCGATTTTCAAAAACCCGCCTGCATCTTCGTCGTCTGAGAATTCACACGTCAATCAAAAACACGCGCCACAGTTCACAGAGACAGAGAAGAGAACCAAATAGCATTAGGAGCACATAGGAGATTGACGATGGTGAGGTTCTAGAAACTTCTAGTACATGGAAAATTGTACTCTTCTAGGGTTTCCAATTCGAATTTGATAATTTTTTTCAGGCTGATGCCGAATCGGTCGATGAGCTGGAACCCTTGTTCGATTACCACCGAGTCCAGCCAGCCAATTTCATATGCCTCGATGGTAAGATCTCATTCAAAAGACTGAATCTTTGTGATTGTTGGCTCGTAACAGTAAGATTTATCGTTAAGGATGGGGATTTATGAGCTACAGAAGTTCAAAATTTTCTTCTATTTCTCGTTCTGTTTATTCAGTATCAGAATCCATGGCTAAACGTTGTTTTCTTTTTGCTTGAAAGATGATGACGATGATTCAACTCCAGTTGTCTCTCCGAAAAAGAGGAAGATTTCTGTTATTGACGTAAGATTCCCCCTTCTTTTGTGCTTCCTGATGTGATAAATTGATGTCTTTAAGATTGTTTCTCAAATCTAGTTATACTTGGATAGGTTGAGAACATAGATAAGAAGAAAGGTAAAGAGATTGTGATTGATGATGAGTTGGACGATGAGGATTGGCTACTCCCTCCTCCCAAGGTCTCGGTTGATGATGACAAGATGAGGCTGAGTGAGGATTCAACTATAAAAGAGTTGAGGTATATGCATGTTTGATTTGTGGGTTTTTGATGAACATCAAGTATTTCACTATGCTTATTGGATTCAGATAGGTTTGAATAGAAGTGTGATTGAGATGTTGGAAATTGTTGTTTGGACTGCATATTTTGAGTTCTAAGACCGTTTATTAAGTTAATATCTATTTATGTATTAGGATGCAATGTAGGTTAAAGAAACAGGAGCTGGCATCTGCTCAGTCAGCCAAAGATGTTATACGAGGAGTGGAAGAATCAGCAAAAAGAGATTTGAGTGGGTCTTTAGAATCTCCTTTGGAGACTGTTGCTGAGAAACCATCAAAACCTCATGGTCAAAGAGCAAAGATAGTAATTTCTGTGCAGGACAAAGATGGACAAAAGCAATTTCGTGTCTACAAGGTACATTGTTGCGATTTCCCCTATAAATTGTTATGTAGTTGTAAAGAAAATATATTTTGTTATCTTGAAGTTTGGCTTGTCATTTGTGTTATGAGGGATATCTTTTCTGCTATACATACTATTGAAAGGAACTCAGCAAGCTTAAATCAGTCTTGTTGTAGAGAAGCATTCATATTATAGGGGTCTAAAATGCTGAAGATTTAATACAGAATTGTCTGAAGGGTTTTGATATATCTTTTGGTTCATATGTACTAGTAAGAGAGCCAGAGAAGGGGAAAAAATCCATTGAAATACATTTATAGCAAGAAAGCCTTGTATACACTGGAAGCCAATATCGTAGTGTATATTCTCATATTTATGAATTTTACAAGTTTAAGTCCTTGAGTGGTCCTTGTATAGTTTTGTGTCAATAAAAATAACTGCAAACTCCTTGTAATGAATGTCTCACTTCTTCTTCTTATCATATGATGTATGGGATTCAACAATTGTAACTATATTGAAATGCTTTGATTCTCATAGGATGACAAATTTGAGCGGCTCTTTAAAATGTATGCTGATAAGGTTAAGCTTGACCTGCAAAGCTTGACATTTAGTTTTGATGGAAAGAGAATAGATCCAACACAAACTCCAAAGGGCCTTGACATGGAAGACGAAGATATGATTGAAGTGCACGTGAAATAGGCTTAACACTAAGGCCGTATCTTGGTATCTTCCCTTATCTTTTTTTCTGAACCCTAAGCTCTAACACTTCAGTACTCTTGTCATCAATGCATGAACAATGACTCCATCATCTACTTCTTGGATTTGGATCATGGATAATAGTGTACACCAATATGTTTGCTTCCGTAGAGGGAACAAGAATGTAAACAACCATGTTTTTGCCGTGCTATACTGAACATATGGTTATGATCACCTTACTATCCATTAGTTGTTTACCCATCAAATGAATTAGTGAATGGTTATGATCACCTTACTGTCCATTAGTAGTTGTTTTTGCCGTGCTATACTGAACATATGGCTCATATCTTTAATTTTGTATACTCTTGACAGTTTATTAATTATATTTGCACGTCTTGCTAATATACGAAATATTGTCTGATTGCTTCTGAATTATGGGTGTTACTTCAGTTAAGGAGCTTATATCCACTTTCTCATGACTTCAGGGTTTTGCTTCAGCTATGGAACTCAAATCATGTCCAAGTTGTGTGTGGACTAGACCTTCCTCTGTTGAAATAACTTTTGGATTGTTTTTTTTTTTTGGCCAATCAATTGTACAGTGAGTGACTCACAGATGTTTGAATTTGTTCAATTGTAGCTAAAATGTTGAACTGATATCTTAATTAAGCATTAAATCTCCATTCTTCATAGTATTTTGACCTATTGCTGGCATCTTCTTTTGTGGTGAGTATTTAGTTCCATCCTTTTAGCTGGTGGTTTTGATGGATTTTTGGGTTAGATGTGCAGTGCATCATGTGCAGGTTTCTATCAGTTACTTATTTCTAATCAGAAATATTTATTACAATTGAGCTGAGTATGCTGAAATGGTGTCAGCTTGGCCCTTGTGGATATGTCACCAGCGTGCCCGCGAAAGTGATTGATAGGAGTGGGCTAAGTGAAATGAAATCTATCGATCTACTCCTTCTCGGCTTCACCACTGCTCCGTGGGCCCTATAATCTGTGTCGTCAACTTTCACGATCTCACCCTCCGCAGCCAATCCTAACAACACCCTGCACTACCTAAAAGAGCACTCAAAAGGGTAAAAAGGCCCTTCGATGTGGGCCAGCCTAATCCACTAAGCCCAATCCGCAGAATCTTCGCATCTCGTTCCCGTCGTCTACAAACTACGATCGTCAAGGAGCGCTACGTGTTTGTCCCTCATTGGCTCCGTATAGTTAACTTTAGGACATGCTTCACATGTACCCGGATAACGCACGTGGGACCCCCATTGCCACTTGTTTGGAAACACGTCACCCAAAAGTTACCACCACGTCGGATCCATAAAGTTGGAGAGAGAGAATAACAATGCTGCGGAGATAGTGAGAAGCACAGACGAAAGACAAGATAAAGCTTCCAGTCTCGAAGAGTCAGATCAGACGGAGCCTCCGCTAAAGCATCGCGCTGTAATTTTCTCGGGAAACAAACAGCCGCCGGTACGCATCTTCCTCCTTCTCATCGTTGACTTGTTGTATCTCTGGATTCATCATTTACTCTTTAGATTTCAATTTGGTCCCAGTTTTCTATCAGATTGTTGTTCTCTTCCGATGAACCGATTGTTGCTTCTAGTTTCAATATTGATTATCTAAGTGCGAATTTTGAGATTTTTTTTGGTTCTGAGCTCATAGGCTCGCAAAAGTGAGATGTCTGGAGCTCAAATTCGAAATTCAGGAACCTTGTAGAACTTGCTTGATTAGAAAATGGATAAAGCCTGTGAAATCTGCAGCGCGTGTAGGCCAGTTGTGTACTGCAAGTCAGATTTGGCGCGTCTATGTCTCTCCTGCGACGCCAAAGTCCACTCTGCAAATGCCCTCTCCGGTAGGCACCCCAGGAGCATCCTTTGTGACATGTGCCGGCACAACCCGGCTCACGTGCGGTGTTTGGATCACCGGATGCTGGTATGCCGGAACTGTGACCGGACCCTGCACGGTTTCTCCAGCCAGCACCAGAAGCGGTCTCTTAATAGCTTCATGGGCTGCCCTTCTGCACAAGATTTTGCTTCGCTCTGGAATTGGGACTTGAATGAACTTGACAACAGTGATTTTGAGCATCAGTATGTGGATACCAACGTTGAAACGGGACAGTCTTGCCCAGCAGAATCATCAGCAGCATCGGAAGCGGACCGTGCAAGTTTTAGGTCTGCCTTGGAATCTAAAGTGGAATCCAGCAGCCAACATGATAAGGTAGATTGGATGATATACAGTGTGTTTGCTTCAAATTCTGAAATTTACTTGATTGAATTCACTTTGCACAATTTTTATTCCATGAGCTTAGGACAATGTGATTTACATGATTTCTCTGCGTTGTTACATCATCTTGCAGAGATTTTCTGGAAGTCAACAGCAGCTCCAAAAGAACCGCTTTATTTTGCAGCAGATTCTCGAGTTGAGAAAGGCTCAACTCATTGATGGGATTAACCCGTCACCTTTGCTACGCGGGGAGGGACAATTTGACGTACCCTCACAGAAGCTTGATGGCAATCTCGATCAACGTTCACTGCGTTCTCAAAACCTTGTCTCTGATGTTAAAAAAAGGGAAAATACACCTTTGGAGCTGAAAGCTGAACCTTTGCCTTTGTCACTATCTCATTTGGAGCAGTTACCATTATCTTCCACTGTTGGGAATCCTTTGAATGGAGAAACCTTTTGGCAGTACAAAAATCCAGCTCAAAGTAGTCAGGTTTGTTATTTCCATCGCAAGTAATTCAGTTGGGCTTGTAGTGGAAAATCAAGTGCTAATTCCACTAGTCCTTGTTTTTTTGTTGTTGTAAAAATTCAAATGGAACACTTGCTCGGGGTTGGAGAGAGTACTATAATAGTTATAATTAATTAGCATTAGAGAATTACTCTTTCAGCTAACCTCACCATTCACCTGGACTATAGAGTAAATTGTTTGAACAGGTAAGAAGAGTACACTGCCTGTGCCAATTTTCAGTACCATGGAGATCATTTTTGATTGATGAAAAAGGAAGAAATTGGAGAATGATTTTTTCATGTGTTGTTATTATTACTCAACATTTTTTGTGGTTTGAGCGTGTTGTTGTTGGACATAATAATTCCTTCTATGCCTTTCTCTTGTCTCATTTGTTTGGAGCTTTCACATGGAGAAATATTGGCAGTTGGGGATGCATGTGTTTAGTGTTGGACCTTTCTTAATTACCTTCTCGTTCCTGTACTGTTGTGTAATGGCACTGAAAATTCTTAAGTCTGGCTTTCATCTCGGTTGCATTTAATTCAGCAGTTATCATATCATTTATATTCTTATGGTTCATCCTTATGCCATGCAATTTCATTTGAAAAAAACTTCATCAATTTGTGCAGGTATGGTCTCAAAGCATGCAAGATATTGGGGTATGTGAAGAACTTGTTTGGCATGATGAACTCAATACTCCTGATGTTGATGTTTCGTTCCAAAACTTTGAAGACCTTTTTAGAGGTGATCAAGATCCAGCCAGATCGCTACTTGGTGATAAAGATGCATCATACTCCTCCATCGAGAAGGAAATGTCCCTTGATAAATCTGAGGATGAGTACTCATCCGCAATGGAGGTCTGAATGCCCTTATCATTTGACACTTGGATGGTTTACAAAATGTACTAACCAACCTCGCCCGACTACCAACCAATCCTAAAAGAACTGAATAAGTTTTGTAAAACTGCTAATGAAGAATTGAGAAACTTGAAAATTGGAATGTCTCTGCACATAAAATACTTACACAACAGTATCTCGTGCCTATCTATCTACATTTCTAGCAGCGGGAACTTTAGGAATCATTCATGAATCTGTAATATTCGTTATGAAATTTTTAGCATGTTAAAAAGTAAGCCGTATCTTGGAATTCAAACCCATATATACACTGGAGATATGAAGTTTGTACCATTTAGGAATCCCCCTGGAGCTTTGTCTATTACTGTAGTACCATTTATCAGATGCAACCAAAAATATGCTGTGTGAATAGTTATTTCCTTAATCCTGCGCTGTTACTAGCTTAATCTAACTTCGGGTCCTCTTATTTAGTAAATGTTTTATTGAAGTTGAGATTTTACATAGTTATTTTTTCATATGATTGTTTAAGATTTGGTGTGAAGTTCAGTGATTTCCTAAATACTTGAATGGAACATTTAATTTGGGTTGGATGAGTTTCCCTCAGTTCTGTCAGACATTCTCCTCTTAGGTAATAATGGTGAAACTATGAGGATTTGTTGTATGAATTGTCTAAATAGAAATTTTTGATGGAACCTAAATCCATGCAGTTAAATTCTAGTCAGTACTTGGGCATGAAGTATATACCTTGCACTCTCTCCAAGAGCATATGAGCTCCTGTATTTCACTCAAGCTTGATCTTTACATTATATGCTTATATGAATCTACATGATAACTAGACTGAGAATCCAAAATAATTGTTCTTGCCACATACCGGCCAATCTCGTTATTTGCTCATAACCATATTCTTGTTTTCTAAAAATATATATTTTTCTTCTGATAAAAAATATTATTGTTTTCTAATGTTTTGGCCAATGACAGGATGCTGTAGATGTTTCATCCAACTACACGAGGCAGTCAATGCTTTCAGGCGCGGACAATTTTCCTCGTAATCAAGTCAGTCACATACACATTCCTGCAAGGATGGGTTCTCCTCATCAATCTCATTCTACCATGTCAATCTCGTGTTCAAGGTTCAGCACTGAAAGCACTGGCACTGATTGTCTTGATACTGGAATTTCTCCCAATATTACAGGAGAGGAGTCCTATGGTCCACCTAACCTGGAAGCTAGGGACAATATCTTGACGAGATACAAAGAGAAGAAGAAAGCCCGTCTGTAAGTATCTGATTATGGAAACTTATTAAATACTCCGGACTAGTTAAATGTATTGCCTTATCCTGGAACAACTTTACAGGACTGTCCATAAGAAACACGTTTAGTAGAATGGTCTGAAAATTAATATAGCTAATCAATTTTGTGCAAGCAGAGATCGGTTATACTTCTTTAGCTATCCCCTTCTTATGGTAAATACTTGTTTTATTTTCAGGCTTGAGAAACACACAAGATACACATCACGTAAAGGTACAACTGATGTCCGAAAGCAGGTTAAGGGTAGATTTGTAAGAGGAGAAGGCTATGAATCCGATACTATTGAAGTGGCGCGAAGTTACTAAATTTATAGCATCTCAGTTCTGTATGTATGTATGCCAGTTCCAGCAACAACCCAATAATGACACGGCACTGTCATGTTCTTAACTTCATTCAATCCATTTTTTCGGTCTTACATTACATGTATGACATATGTATCATTGCCTGAGAATGTCCAACATCTAGGCGATCAGGTCGAGAGTTACCTGAAATGAAAATAAACATAGCATGGCCAGACTATAAAGAAAGCGAATGAGAAACAACCATAGTTTTGTCTGGTTAAGGAAATGATAGTGATGTTGTGGCCAACATAACAACTCTGAGATGATACTGAGGCTAGGATTTACCAAACGTTGTTGACGATATAATGATGAGTTGTAATAAAGAAGCAAGGCCTCTTAAGAAAAGACATGATGGCGATTCTCCATCTTCCTAAACTGCATTTCCCATTATTAACCATGTCATGTGCATGTGTGTGTCTTAATCTAAGATTCATGAGAAAGTGTATTTATTAAGCACCGCAGTGCTACTCTCTCCATAAAAGCTTGTGAACCAAGCCATTGTTGTATCAAATGCCACTCTAACTGAAAAATATGTTAATTTAATTCATTTTCAGGTGCGCCTAATTTAAGTACAATCATTTGTTTGGTCCCCTTCACAATCATGTTTTTTTTCCTTGAACAACGATGCTTTAGCAATGTCTTAACTAGTTCTACCAAAACTGTGGAATTACTTGCTCATCATTATGTCTTTTGATGTTGTACAGGATTACTCCAAATGGATCCTAAATGTTTGGTGACTTAAACTAAGATTTCAACCATTGTTATCAAATGATTATATTAATACACGAAAGAAGTGAGATTTTAAAGTGTAAACCAATTTATCTCAAGTGATGTTAGTTTGTAAGAAATTTTATTAGATCACAGTATTTTTCACACATGAAAGAGGTGAGTGAATGTAATTGGGGCGTGAGGATTGATGGTTATGTTGTATGATAGTCTATTTCTGTAAAATCTTGATGTAGCCATTAACTAAAAATAAATGTATTTTATAGTACATGTATACTACACAATCCATATTGATCCTTCTTGAATCCAAATAGTATTAAACGAACATAAATGATAGATGGATACGCTCCACACCCGCAAGAACATATGTCATGATAAGACGCATTTTCTTTTGAATTTGTACATGCATTATATTATAATGAGAAGAACCACAGGGAGGTTACAAAATTATTGCATGTAGTCCGTTGGCTACATAACAGAAACTGAAACAATAAAATAAGAATTAAAAAAAATAGGGAGTGTGTCAATTGAAGTACTGATATCTTCTAATACTCGAACATTATCAATTGAGTGACGATTATTTTGAGGATATTCGTTGGTTGATCGAAAAAGAGGCTTAATTTGCCCGTCCTGAATAATCTGGTTTGGTGAAATAAGACAGTACTCCCGGTGTCCTTCGCCCTCCCTCGAATATAGATAAGTGTCTCGAAAATATCTAGTTTACTGAAATCTGACCTGGCCAAAGGAAGCCAAGAGACGCTATCATGTGGAGAGGCAGGTGTGCTTCCTACCCCTCGTCTGTTGCACCATTTCCTTTCCTTGGACTCTTCTGATGATCAACTAAACTCGAAGCTAAGGGTTCGGGTTCCGATCGTTTTCCTACAGAGTGTGAGTTTCTTCCATCTCTAGATCTCTTGTTCCCCAAGCCTTGACTTTCCGTAACTTCTCCAGCTAGTGATCCCCATGGTGTACGGGGTATCAGGGGATCACCTCGGCTACATGGAGCTTTGTTTCTTCTTTGCTACATTTCAACCCCAAACTTAAGATCAATCTGCCTAAGGTATCATCAGGTGGTGGAGTCAGCTGGGGCGATGGAGCCGATTGCTTGGGTAGTGGGGGCGGCAACAAGATCTCTTTTCCATTGACGTCTTCGGGCCATGTCTTGGTTCTCCAGCCTCTAGGTGCTAGACTAGATCGAGTCTCCCTCTAGCTCCTTCGTGTCCTAAGGCGTAGTGTTGGACAACCCTGCATGGAAAGATTTCGCCTTACAACTCTTATAACTGATGTAGACTAGAGCCTTCGTTCCCTCATCCCCTACTATGAGAAGTTGGTAGTTAAGAGGTCGAGCTAGGTTGATCCTCACCTGTACGTGGAGTGGACCGTCCAACCCTTTCCAGTGGTATCGACATCAACTTCCATGCATCTCCCCAGTTTGTCACCAACCTGCACACCTACTCAGACGTTTCATGCCCCCAACCGAGAGATTGACATACTTAGAATCTCGAATAGAAAAGTGTAATTCACTAAGTTCCCTGAGTATTGAAGGTGTATGACTGGCTCTTGTTTTGAATTATTAGACGTATGGAAGTGAGATCTAGATATGTATAAGATGAGTATTGAAAATATGTATTCACATGATTTCTTTAGAAAAAAATTATGTACTTGCCTATAATTAATTTTCTGATATAGTTTTACAAATTGTAAGTTTTTTTTTTTTAAATGAACGGCATGTGATAGTTTCTGACTAGCTGGAGCCAAGCAAAAATTGGCCTCTGATCGTCAAAATAAAAAAATTGCAGGAGGAGAAGACGTCTGCAATAGAAAAAGGCCAATCCGTGATAGCCAAGGAGGCAGCGACCGGAGGCTTGGTTTCCCAAATTGATTCGGTTTGTTGAACATGCGGATTCGACACAAATTTTGTGTTGATGTATGTGATTTAACACCACTGGCTTTTCCCGCCCAAAGGATATAATCCTCTGCTTCTCACTCTCCTGTGTCACCCATGAACCAACGAACCAGATGAACACCACCACGGATTGTACTTCTTCGTTCTTCCGTATCAAGGAAACTTGACTCGATCAAACGGGTCCCTTTAGTATCATCTACTACGTCCTACCGTAGAGTATAAAACCTGATTTGTCTACTAAACTCTGTACAGAACTGAGTGGGAAATTGACGAACATGTCCTCCTTAATACATACAACCACCGCTGTGGGGGGATACGAAGACTGGGTAAAATGGGAATAACACATCCATTTTCTGTTAGAAACCCAAATGGTTCTGTTTCAACGGATATTGAAGGCGGTGCTCTGTTCCACTTGCACCCAGCAAGTTCCCTAGCTTCCCTCCGATTCCCTACCCTATAAATCCACTGATTCCACATCATTCCTCACCTTCCTCTCTCTCTCTTTCTAAACCCTCTCTCTCTCTCTCTAAACTCTCGAAGCAGACCAGACGCGAACTCTGACAACCAGATCGCCGTTCTCCCTGTGCTTGCCTTCTGTTTCAGGTTAGAATCTCCGAATCTGAATTCGATTTTGCTCCATCACAAGAGTTCGATTCTTTTTCTATTGCAATGCATTTAGCAATCGATACTTCTCCTAAGCAACAATTTGTTGTAGTTTCTGCAACATTAGGTGTTTCTAGAACTACTTTTTCTCCGATCTCTGGTTTAAATATCTTCAAGTTACGTTGAATTTTAGTTTTAGTTTCGGTAATGTGTTTCTCAAATAATATACATGTGATTTTGTAACTGCTCAAGCTTTCACTGAATTTCGGTAGGTTCTTACGCATGTTGTTAATTTTGGCTTCTCTTTGCTGTATATACTGCAAAATTGAGAAGAACTCGATTCTTGTGTTGTTCTTGACGATAAATTCTCTGTAATATAATTGCTTAGCCACCGATTTGTGACGTGTGATTTGTTCTTCCCTGTAACTCGTCGTCTGCGTTTTCCCCCTGTTTTGGCTTTGTTCTCTGTAAATTGGTGTTGAATTTCACCTTTTATGGATATAGATCTAAGTTTCTCTGCGTTTCGTGTAACATTTACGGAAATAAATCACTGAAATATGTACTTCCTTTGCCATTGTTGTACAGGTAATGCACAACGACACCTTCGCTTCCTCGCACGGCGAAATAGCAGCATCAAACGCCGCCATGTCGTCATCTTTCAGATCCAGATACCTGCCAAACAGCGCCTCATACACTTCGCTCTTCTCTCAGATTCCAGGTCTCTCGTCCTCCCTCTCCGTCACGTCTTATTCCGAAGATTCGCCGCCGGCAAGCCCATCCACCATAGGCGACATCCTGTACCAGTCTCGCCTGATTCTTGAGCACCAAGACCTCACAAATCGACACAACCTCTGTCTCAATCACCTTTCCGCGGCCACCAGAGAAGCAGAAGCTCTCCGCCAAGAGAACGCCACTCTCCGATTCCTGAACCGCGAACTCAACGAGAACTTGAGCCTCATAATCCAAGATGCCATCCAGAAACGGACTGCGTCGGATGATTTTGTGAATCAATTCCACGGTCTGTGCATTGGAGACGAAGGAGCAGCAGAGGGTCCCGCCTGGGATGAGGGGTCTTCTGATCTTGATGAGAGCCCGACAAGCGTGATGGAGAGCCAGAAGGCAGAAGCTGTGGGGATCCAGAGGGTTTCTCTGCCAAAGAGCATTTCCGTGAGGTCGAATGGGTATGTCAAAATCAGTCAACCTGGGGCGAGTCAAGGTGGTCAAACTCAGACTCAGACTCAGACTGGGAAGGCGACCAGGGCTAGGATGACTAGCCAACTCAGTGCAATGGTATGAATCTGTTTCCCCAAAACTCTTTGCTGTAGAAAATGATTTACATGTATTAGGCATATGGTTTGTTCAGCCTAACTCTGAGAGCATTTGGGTTCTATGGAATTTTTACTCGGAAGTCGGAGGGAGACTTAACTACATTGAACAGGTGTCTAGTAGCAAGACTGTATAGGCTCTAGAACTCTACAACTTTGTTTGAATACTGGACTTGAGTTCCAAGGTTGAGCCCCCTAGTTGGTCATTCTTGACACTATCTTAGGGTTTAAACCTCATCTAGTATGTGTGAGGTATGTTAGTTTGAAAATGTCATGCCAAAGGCTCATCTGTAGGCTCAGTCTGGCCCAAATCTGCACATATTCAGTAATGGTATGCACCAATCCTGTAGACAATCTGGAATAGCTGGGCTAGTGCCAAAGATTATTTGAAGATTTAGGATGCAATAGTAGAGAACGGGTCATGTGATGTTTCTAAGTGTGGGAATTAATTATTGCATGCTGGCATTTTGGGATTTATATCCTGTGAGTGCAAGTAACATTGTTACTATTCCAACTTTGTTGGTACAATATACAAAGAAGGTAGTATGTAGCTGTGTGTATATATAATCAGGGTTCTTGTATTTATATATGGACTGAGATAAGAAGTGTGTGATCAGCAGCAGCAGCAGAAGGTGATTGTGCATGGAGGGAAGCAAGAAGAGGATCCACTGGAGCTGGAGGTTTTCAATCAAGGAATGTTCAAGACTGAGCTGTGCAACAAATGGCAGGAGACAGGGGCGTGTCCATACGGTGATCACTGCCAGTTTGCTCATGGGATAGAGGAGCTCCGCCCTGTCATCCGTCACCCACGCTACAAGACTGAGGTATGCAGGATGGTGCTTGCTGGTGATGTTTGTCCTTATGGCCACCGCTGCCATTTCCGGCATGCTCTCACTGATCAGGAGAGGCTCATGGGTATCGAGCTGTTGGACAGGTAAAGATGACGACAGCCCAGTAGAGGAAGGCATTGAAGGTAAAGTAGAAATATATGGTGTTTATATCCTCAAAACAGAGAATGGGTGAATAAGAGTCTGTGGAGCAAGTATAAATATGAAAACTGGGTAAGATAAATAAATTGGGATGATGAGAAAGTTAGATATATAATTGGTCTTTGAGATTAATGTTGGTAAGAGGAATGTAATGAGAGATCCTATTGGATCCTTTGTCCTGTTATGATGTTCTATTGTGAGACAATTAAGCAATCATACAGGTTAAGAAACTCCCCTGTATACTCAAATCTTTTTGAATTTCATGGATGAATGTTTTTTTTTGTATATGCGTTTCTTGTTTGTTTGCATTGGTCAAAAACACATTAAAACTTGGAGAAAACGAAAGTTAACCCTTTTGATTGATCAGAAGTTTGAAGATCAATTTTATACTAATCATTTTTCTTTAAGAATATGGATGGCTATTTGGGGGTGTATCTATCAGTAGTAATCACTATAACTTATTAATGTTTAAGTTAGTTGACCTGCATGAAAAAAACACTTATTTTAAGATCAATAATTTTGGTACTGTTTTATTTCTAATTTTGAATAAGATCAATAGTGTGTTCCCATTCTAGTATCCCACCGTCTTTAGCAAACACCATCAATTTGGGCTTTTAAGCTGGCCAGGCAGTAATTTTGGCATTGCAAGTTCATGTCATCATGATGGGCCTTACTTTAATAGCTTAGAGCCCTGGACTATCTTGACACATTAACTTATATAGAAAAATCCATGAAAAACTTATTGATTTAAAAAGCTTGTATCAAGATTTTTTTTTTTATCTAATTAGTATGTAAATGATTTAAAATGATATGTTAGATACGCAAATTTATCAGTAAAGTAAAACACATAACATACCTTGTGTTCAAACCGAAAATGACAAGTGCATCCAGTGCACCGAAAATACAAATCGAAGATAATGGCAATATGAGTATCCCAATTGTATCAAAGTTGACAAATAGCCCCCAAACAAGGAAAATAATACTGGACCCCACACCACTATCAATATCAACCCCTTTGCCTTACTAAATTCTTTCACACGCCCCTCCATTTTCACCTAATCCCATAGCTCTCCCTTTTATATATTTATTTTTATTGACAAAGTAAAAAAAAGAAGAGAGTTGAAATTGGCCCCAAAAAAGCCAAACGGGATCCGATGCTCAGGCGTGCGTGTGGTCTCAGCTGTCTCTACTTTGAAACGGCTAAATTGCGCCGGGCCTGTTGTTTGGGCCCACGCTCCTTTCGAGCCTCACGCGCCGCGACCTGTCCGACCATCCACAGACAATTACAGGACAGATGTCATTTTCTGGGACTACACACGCCACCGTTTTAGGAGTCGAGTGTATAATGATTGACTGTTGCTTTTTGCTATTTATGGCTTTTCCACCACCTGGCTCTACTTCTAATATCACTCAATTCTTACCATTATTCTAATAATAATTCTAATAATATTATCAACACAATTTTGTTGGGAAATTTTGATAAAATATGTTTTACAATAATACAATTTTTTTATGCTAATATAATCCAAAAATATAAAAATATAGTTTCAATACTTTTCTCATTTAAACAAAAAAATTATTGTTATACTTTATTTTTCATCTTTTTCACCTATTTTTTTGAAAATAAATTCATGTTTAATTAATTTAATAAAATATATTTTTAAAATAAATATAAACATTTTATATATATA
>JAYMTN010000864.1:0-14494 GCA_036897425.1 Erodium trifolium | reverse complement strand
CTATTCAGCACTTGAAGACCAAACCATGAAACAACACATCCCAAGCCCATTATCAATTTGAGTGATGACACAGTGAAAATCCACAACATTTCATCAATCTGGCCAATACCCATCAAAATCAACAACACAAACAATGAAATTCAAACGAAAATCATCATAGCAGAGGATCAAATGTGCCCAAAATAGACCACAATAACAGAAACAACAAGAATAAAAACCCCACCTTGGAATGGGTAATGACTAAAAAAGAAGACTTTTTTGTTCTTGTTACTGGGAGAGAGATGAGCAGTAGTGGAGTAGAGTGGGTCTGTGTGCGTTGACAAGTGCCTCCGACGGAGCTTATTTAAGAGACCCGGTGGCGTGACCCGCCTGTAACCTCGCTTGGAAGCAAGGAGGTGACTTTGTAGTGGATTGCAAGGAATAATCTAAAATCTAATCGGACCCATCTGTGAATCCTTAATCACAATCCGATAATGACCTCATTTACAGTACTGTACTCGACAATCGACATTGTTGTCTTGGTCGGTCGTTTGTTTGAGACCTCTGGTTTTTTTCCCAAAAAGCGGAGAGGACGAGGAAGAAAGTGAGAGAGGCGTGGAGTGTTAGTGTTGATATGATACAGTTTGTTGGAAATTGATTGAGCTTTGTTAATGCTTGCGTCTACTCAAAATTTGATTCTAGGAGGATAAGGCTCGAATATATATAGCAAGTTTTGTTTTGTACCATCTCTTTGTTGATTACTTTAGGAGAAGATGTCACGTGGATTGTGCAGCTTGTTAATACACTTTAGGGGTGTACCAAAATATTCTCAATCAAGTCAATCGGATTAACTCTTAAGCTCCCGTAAATAGAATTAAGATTAATGATCAACCTCTAATCATCTTATGTTTAAGTTTAAAGCACGTGCAGTTGTAATCGCCGATTATCTATGATAAACTCTCATAACGTTGACAATTATGTACTCTAACAACGGTTTCATCCGACGAATGTAGGTAAAATTTAGATGTCCAACCAATTTTTGCGTTTCAGTCAACACAAACCATTTGCGTTATCATTAACGCCACAAAAACTAGAGAATATCATATATATATATATTTATTGATGAAAATTGTCGATTAAAGATGCTAGCAAAATAGCTCATGCTCTTAGTTAGATTCCTATTTTATTATTGATATAACATCATGTGCACAACACGTGCCTCCCTTAAATTTTTTTTTATTTATAAAAAAGTATTAAATAACTTTCTTAGTCGTACTCGTAATTAATATGAAAAGATTTAATTATCTTAAAATTGTTAAGCGTTAGTCAGACGGATATGGATTTTGAGGACTAGTAGAGGATTAATCTAATTTGTATTTTTCTATTTTATGTAATTTCTTGTCAAATATTTAATGTTACTATAAATTTGAACAAAGTAAAAAATTTATTTTCAAAATCGGGTAAACAACATCAAATTTCAAACACGTTTAAGATGTAAATATTCATCACATACGATTACTAGTGTTAAAGTTAATTTTAGAAATAAAAATTATGTATAAATCGGGTTCGTGTTCTAGAAACCTCCACCAAGACAACCTAAGGGTATTAATAAAAAATCGGGACTGTCAAAACCGACCAGCCCCAACCGTAACCGAAATCATAAAATTCGGAACCGATGGTTCCAGTAGCGACAACGATCGGAAAAATGGTGAACCGACAGTGTTTTGGTCGAGGCCCGGTCCAGACATTGATGAACCACCGGTTAACCAAAGCCAACCAGACCTTGAAAACTAGGGCTGGAACCGCCGTTGATTGTAATCATTTCCATCTAGCTCTATTTTATTTGGTTGCTATTGTTCTATTATAAGTATTATGAAGTCATCGAGATGAAGCTATAGCTTGAATTGGGAGGAAGTTCAACCATCAAGGATTGTAATAACTTAGTTTTGAACTATTTGTAACTTTCATTATGTTCATTTCGATATCTTGTAACATTTTCATTATATTCAATAAGGGTGTTTTTCATCATTATTGATGGACCAAATTGAGTGCTATTAGCCCTCTTGATCCATTCTTAATGGTTTTCATCCTAAAATAAATTGAAAAATGACTTATCTGTATGGTTTGATTCCGATTAAGAATTATAGTTGGCCCAGAGGTTAAAATAGTCAGGCCCAAACTGATAGGCCCAATCAATTGGGTGGTGCGGTTTCAAACCGTTAACTGCCTGGTACTATTCCGGTTGAAAGCCACATGAATAGAGTTTTACGGTGCCGGTGGTGGTTTAAAAATGTCGCACCGGCCAAGCTCCCAGTTGGTTCACTAAATATGTGTAATGGTCGGTTAAACCGACCATGTACACCCCTAAGACAACCGCCTATATCATTTTTTTTAAATACTGAAAAATCAAGTTTTAACGAATAAATTCGTGTCTGATTCATTAGATATTCAAACTTATTGTTATCAACTTTGAGTGGAGTTAAAGACTACGAAAATTCTCCCCCGCATGGAGAGTTATCTAGGGTTTCTACAAGGGTTCCTCCCAATCCGTCATTAGCCACCGCGTCTCTGGCTTTCCCCCGCTACCAGCGACGTGTCCCCCTGGTCCTATACCGGTCCCCCCTGCAATCCTCATGGTTGCCGACTGATTTCTGTCCTCGGTACCGATTGATTTTGCTATTTCCGTCGTCGCTTCAAACCTCTATCCGTGATTGGCCTCCACACCCCATGACTCCGCTATCGACACATCCACCTCCTTGTTTCTCTCTTCAACACTGGATTATTTCGCTACTGCCGTAATCGTCGCTTCAAACCTATGTCCTTGATCGACCTCCATCCCCCATGACTCCGCCATCGACACATTCCCCTCTTTTGCCGCGCAACCGATGCATCCTCGATTTCTCTCTCTCGATTTTGGATCAAGCTAGTCGTTTTGGTCTGTTTTAGTATTTCTGTTTTCCTTTTGCAAGATCAATAATTAATGAGCAGAGATTTAAGGGTTTTTACCGTGAGAGAACCCTGAATCACATGTATGCTCCCATTACTACTGTTGAGTTCATGTATGGTCAGACTCCTCACGACGAAAATAGTCCTCTCCATGGGATCAAGTAGTGTTTAGGCACCTTCAGTTTTATTAAGGGTAATACTATTGAGGTCAAGTTCGGTTGCGCTCCTCACGGCGAAAAGAGTCTTCTCCACCTTGAGCAGTCCTCTTCAGTTTCATAGTTTAATGCTTGTTCGTCTATATAGCTCTTTACAAACCGTTTTATACAATCAACTTGTCTCAGAGATTTTTTTGTTAGAAGACCTTCTGAGCCTCAAACGTTATAATGACTCTTTGTCATTATTAATAAATAATGCATCTGTTTTTTCAAAAAAATAAAAATTGAGTGGAATTCAAGTTATGGATATCACTAGAGGCACCAAGAATCGCCACGTGCTTGTGGGGGAATGCTTGCGACTGAGTCCTCCAAGCTGGGCTCAGCCGAATGGGTTTGGATATTGTGCTTCTATTTGGTTGGGCCGCCACAAATTAAACTTCTTCTATGTAGATTTTGGATGCGGGGACTTTTAAAGTTTGGTGGGCCTTGAAAGGTTTAGAGTCTTCAGTTGTCTGGGCTTTGAGGTTTCTTTGGGCTATTTTTTCCTCCTATTTTTAGCATCAAAATGTACATATTTCATATTTACTCCACAAAATAGCAAACTGCACTAAAAGCATAAAATCGAACATAATAATAGTTGCATGAAAATACGAGAAGAACTCACAATTTTTATTTTATTTCTACTGCAGCATTTACAATTTGGTCTTAATATGAGGTCATTGAATAAGCCAGTACAATTAATTAAAATCTACATAAATATCCCTAAGACACTTGTCGTTTATGACATGACACGTTTACAAGAGTACGGTAGAAGTGCCAATTGGCAATTCAAATAATCATGATTAAACAATTTTATATATTTACCACCATAATCAAGCAGCACGTAATTTAAGAAAAATAGGAAGGATTAGTTTAGCACAGTGGAGTAATGATTCTTTATTTATAAGCAAATTTTCTTTTATAAAAACTAAGTCTTAAAAGATAAAAGACAAAGTGAAAGGCAAAGCCCTCAAGAAAACTTACAAATACGAGAGACCAAACAAATGTCTCCAACTACAACAACAAATGGCTACAAGTCATACAATCGGGATGGGTCTAACACATCCTATAACCTGATTTCACAACCATTAAGCAAACTAAAACTGGATGTAAACAGAATCATCTGAACCAAAAGTCTATGTACCCTAATTTTGCTAACAAGAAGAGCACCAAAACAAGAACCATGGTGGAAACATAGCACATCCTAACAAGAACAACCAAATCTCCACAATGGAGGAGGCTTCAGATCGAGTAGTGTCCGATCCTTATAGGTTGGGGTGTGCATCCTCAAGCCCACCCCGTCGGTCATCCTCACACTCATTCGATTTGGCGAGGTTGCTTCGCAGACCTCGCCGCATCTTCTTCCACTTGTGTTGACGTTGCCGATTGTCGGTAGAGATAAACATGTCCTGCCCGCATGCATCTGGGAGTGAGAGCCTCTAATGTTAGTCGCTGAACGGGCCCCTCGGTAAGAGAAGTTGTCGGTCACTGAAAGGGGAACTCTTAGAGTGGCACGACCTTGTATGCCAAAAGTCAAGCCATCGACCGTCTGGTGTCGTGGCTTGCTAGAAAGTTCGTTCCGAAGCAGTTGTTATTGGAGTAGCACCGTCCGTCGAAAAATGAGGGTCGACGAATAGGAGAAACATAATTTGTTTGCGCTGGAAGGTTACATCATCGCACCCCATACCACCGCTCGGCTGTTGCGACAGGCTTGGACAGTCTTACCCCTTGCCACCGTGTCTTAAATCTCCAGAGAGGTGCCGCCGCTAGCTCCTTGTCTATACCTAAATCTGTTTCGTGAGGGAGGGAGAGAGATAATTGTTATAACTGAGAAGCGTCTGAAATTTTCCGCGAGATTCTAGACGGATCCGCGGACATCTAGAGCATTATAGAACCTTTTGAATACATGTCGAAGATTCGAGAACCAAGCGGAAACATGCAAAAGACTTTAGAACCATATGGATTGGTCAAGACTTATGCATGACATTCCTGAAGATTTGTTAACTCTTGAGAAATTTAGAAATTGCTTTAGAAATTTAGAGAAAAGTTTAAAAGTTATCAAATACATCACGTAAATATGTAGGCATACATACAAATTTTTAGAGCATAAATCTTAGCTACTTATGGTGTTTAGGAAAAATAATTCATTAATCACGGCCATCCATATTGAGATGTTAATAGTATAAATAGGTGTAGGAACTTATTTGTAAAAAAAGAATAAAATATCTACCACTCCAAGCACCTTTGTAAAGGTCATTTTTCTTGTAAAAAATATTTCTTTAATTAGTTTTTGTCATCTTTTGCACCGAGCCATTTAGTGTATTGTTTTGTACATTTGCCTTGCATCCTTATACGATTACTCTTCGAGAGTGATTAAGGTCTAAATTAGGCTTACACATAGGATACGACTAGTGTAGGTGCTATAATGAACCAAACCGCAACATGAACACGACCCACTGTTCGTTAGTCGGTGCGTTGTGGGGCGCCATATTTATGATGACGAACCGCTAAATAGCGGGTCTTGTTCGCGGCCTGCGACTTGCGAACCCCTATTTCGGATTGCGAGTAGCGGGCCACCACCACGACCTGCTATTTAGCGGGTCGTGGTCGCAAAAATGGCAGCTCACAACGCACCGACCAATGACCCGTTAAATAATTGGTCGTAGGGGCATTGTATATGCTCGAAACCGAAAAACCAAGAGTATTGCTTTCGTTCGGTAATACAATGCTAGGTTATTCAGGACTAGTCCCTCTTGAAAAGAAGAAAAATAGTTAGAACATTATATAAAAACTTAAAATTTTAAACAATGACGTCCAATTAATTAAAATCTACAAAAATATCCCCAGTTTAAGACACTTGTCATTTACGACATATGACACGTTTACAAGAGTACGGTAAAAGTGCCAATTGGCAACTTAAATAATCATGGTTTAACAATTAAATATATCAACCACCATAAACAGCACGTAATTTAAGAAAAAGAAGAAATTAATTTAGAAGAGTGAAGAACTGATTTAATAAGTCCCATTTTAATAAATTTTATATTATTTAATGTCATTTTTTTAGCAATAATCTCTTATTTGATATTTTTTTCATAAAAGAAACAATTATTTTATTATTTTATTTCTGAACTCGGAGACTTCTCCTCAGAATATATTCCAAATAAAAAAAAGGGTAAATTGCTGAAAAGTAATTCACTTTTTTTTCTCTCTCTCTAGGGCTGAAGAGAGAAACTGAGATCGGTCTATAATTTATTTGAGGCTTGCTCGGGTCTCTCCAAGTTCCTCGACAGCTCGCACACAGAACCTGCTCTCAGATCTCCTTTCTCTTCCATTTGTGCTCCTGTTCTTCCCCTCTTTCGTAGATTTCACGTCTCTTTTAGCATCTTCCGAGGTGAGTTTCTCTTGTCCTCGTTTTTGTGTTCTTGAGAAATTTGTAGATTGAGAGTGTGGAAATGGAACTTTTTTTTTGAGTTGCATCTTCTGGGTTTGTTGTTTTTGGTCCCTAGTTCAGGAAATCTTTACACCCATTTGGCTTTGTATCAGCTTACTCCAATTTTCTTAGCTACCAAACAATTGGTGGTATGTTGTGTATTTTTTTAGTTTCTTTGTTCAGCTATGGTTCTTCAGATTTTGTAAGAGTTTCATGCTCTGGTGAGTTGATTTAGTTCCAAATGCATAAAATCTTGACACCCATTTACAATTTTGTTGAGCTTACCTTATTTTTCCTAGCTACCAAGCAGTTCATGATGCTTTGGCAGTGTGTTGTGATCTGTCAAAATTTTCACTTGATTAGGTGATTCTAGCTAAAATTGTTAGTTGTTGCTTCCACAATCTATAATCTATTATCTGCTTGAAATTTTGATCCTATATAACATATACTTTTCTAAGATACCAAATAGTTGGGTCATTGTTACTTGCTTAACATGTCGGGCTGTTACATTTTTGCAGTGATATTTGATTCTTAGTGTTTGGTTTCATTATTTCAATTTAAATTAGGGTTTCTATTTGAGTTTGTTAACTTCTACTTCCATTTCGTACTCAACATGTTCTTACACGTTGCAGGGGATCCTTATTCTACCCCTGACCTGATTTAACATATTTGCATCGCTTCTGCCAAGTTTGCAACTTTTTGGGTGATTAGAAGATCTACGTTTTATCCATTTGTAATTGTTGCTGCTATAGTTGTGGTAGAGGAAGTTTTTGTAGTCTGTGAGGAAGAACTTGTTCACAGAATATGCTGTAAGGGGGATTGGTGGTATCTCCCAAAATTGTAACATGGAGCAAATGTTTGGTGAAGAATATGTCCACACTTCAGGGGTGATTGATAAATCCAGAGTTCTGAACGTGAAACCGTTGCGAAGTCTTGTTCCCATATTCCCTTCAGGACCTATTTCCACTTCAACTCCTCAAGCCGGCGCACCTTTTGTTTGTATTAACCCATCCGGTCCTTTCCCTCCTGGGGTCACTCCTTTCTATCCATTTTGTTCTGAAGCATATACCGGACAAGGCTCACAAACACAAGGTGCTCACAATGTGAGCTCTGCTTACCCAATTTCTGCTGCAGTTCCAATAAACTCATTTCGAACACCTTCACCACGAAAACCCGGGGTAGCAAATGGGGGTACAGGACATGTATTTGTTGAAGAAGACGGGTACAGTGACAGTCAAAATCAGAATAGTTTCACTATTCACATGGGTGATGGAGAAGGCAGTGGTAAGTTAGGGAAACGAAAGGGTAAGTCCCAGAAGAGAGCAAGGGGTTTCGGTGATATCAACGTTGTCTCACCTGATGTGAACACAGATGCAATGGTTAATGAAGTCCTATCACCACCTAATCTCTCAGCAGTTGCTTCATTGTGTAAGGCTGAAGGTGACCATGATTCGGTACGGTGCATACTAATGATATTCAACTTGCTTAGGAAAAAAATAACCCAAATCGAAGACATAAGGGAACCAAATTCTGGGGGATCAAAGCGTCCTCATTTAAAAGCTGGAACGATCCTGATGACTAAAGGGATTCGAACCAATATCAAGAAGAGAACTGGAGCGGTACCAGGTGTTGAAGTTGGCGAAATATTCTATTTCAGATTTGAATTGGGCTTGGTAGGATTGCATGCTCCACCTATGGCTGGGATTGATTATATAAGCTTAAAGTCTGCTGATAACGTCGATTCTATGGCTGTCAGCATTGTTTCATCAGGTGGGTATGAAAATGATGTGGAGGACGGGGAAGTTCTGGTTTACAGTGGCCAAGGCGGGATTAAAGATGGGGCAGCAAGTGATCAGAAGCTTGAACGGGGTAACCTTGCTTTGAGTCAAAGTTCCCGCCGGGGTAATGAGGTAAGAGTAATTCGGGGTATAAAGGATATTGAACATCCAACTGGAAAGGTATACATCTATGATGGTCTTTACACGGTCCAAGAACACTGGGTGGATAAAGGAAAGTCCGGTTGCAGCGTGTTTAAGTATAAATTAGTAAGGTGCAGTGGCCAACCAGCTGCATACATGACATGGAAATCAATTCAGCAATGGAGGGACGGGGTTGTTCCTAGGACAGGGGTTATATTGCCAGATCTCACTTCGGGGGAAGAGAATGTACCTGTTTCCCTTGTAAATGATGTAGATGACGAGAAAGGCCCTGCTTATTTCACTTATTCTCCTACTCTCAAGTACTTAAGACCAGTAACTTCAGAGGAACCTGATGTTCACTGTAATTGCAGTGATACTGGTGGGTGTCTTCCAGGTAATCTTAACTGCCATTGCGTTCAGAAAAATGGAGGCTATCTTCCCTACATTGGAAACGGTGTTCTTGTGAACCAAAAGTCCTTGTTATATGAGTGTGGCTCTCACTGTTCATGCCCTCCTAATTGTCGGAACCGGGCTTCTCAAGGTGGGCTGAAAGTTAAGTTGGAGGTCTTTAGGACTAAAGATAAGGGTTGGGGGCTGAGGTCATGGGATGCCATCCGATCTGGAGGTTTTATATGTGAATTTGCCGGTGAAGTTGTTGATAAAGTACGTGATGATGATGATTATATTTTTGATGCTACTCGTACTTTTCAGCAACAAGAAGTTGTACCTTGTGATTTTGGTGAGGCTCCAAAACTCCCATTTCCACTGATTATAAGTGCAAAGAATTGCGGAAATGTTGCTCGATTTATGAATCACAGTTGCTCTCCGAATGTGTCTTGGCAACCGGTCTTGCGGTCAAATGAGCAAGTGTGCGATCTTCATATCACATTTCATGCGAACAAGCATATTCCTCCTCTGACCGAGTTGACTTATGATTATGGTACTGTACAACCCGACAAAGCAGACCAGAGGAAGAAGAAATGCCTCTGTGGATCAAAAATGTGCAGAGGTTACTTTTATTAGCAGCCTGTTCTGCTAACTTATGGTTTTGAGAAAGGTAAGAGATCCCTGATTAGTTGAATTTCTTGTTTGGCGTGAGATATATTGTTTTATTGTTGAGAGACCAGAATGCTTAATCTGTTGGACCATGCACACTCAGTATAAAATACAATATTAGAATAAAATAAGTCCATCTACTTTAATGTACGTTAGTTTTGGTAGGGAGAATAAAGAAATTATTGAAAAAAATCAGAAAGGAAATTGAGGGAAAGAAAGAGAAACTAACGTTACCTTGTCTTGTATAATAAATAATTATAATTAAAAGAAGCAGTACTGAAGGACATTGTTAGAAACTTCAAATTATGGATGAAGTAATGTGTCCTTTCCTGTATCCTAGTCCAATAATTGCGCTAGTTTTGAGTGGCCTAGAACTTCTTTGGCTAGGCTTGTCCTAAACACCGAAATAGGGAAATAATTTAGCGATGTTAATCTCATAATCCGAAATTTATTTGTGTGGGTGTTACCTTCTATTCTCTTTCAATACCTTATTGCTGATGCTATGCATGAACCGTAGTGATATGTGCTGTATAGCAATCTGTCGAATTATAATATTATATACTTGTTATTTTGTTAAGATGACTATCTGTGGTATTAAAGTCTTTTTATCTCCCTTTAAGGATAATTAACTATGTTATGAGATTAACTATCCTCACACGCTGTTTTTTTCTCTTTCTGAATCTGTAGTTGACAGTGGGAAGATCTTATGGGAGATTGTAGTGAAGTGCATGTCTCTCCTCCTTCCACGTGTAGTTAGTATGATATCGGGCGGGTGAGTTTAGCGAAGAAGTATACAGGACGACCATATTTTCCGTCTTTTGACTGTAGATATTGGGCACCAGATCTTTTTTGCCTCCTTATCTCACTTATGTGTAACACTGTACTAATAGAAGTAGTAGCAATGGATGAACTTTAACTTGTGAGATATAACTGTTGTGTTATGAGATCTTATGTCCAATGTACTTTAAAGTTGGAGCTCTTCATGTCACTCATTTTCTGCACTTGTCTATGAATTTAGTTGAAGATTTCTTTTGTGCTTGCTTGATCACTGCTCAACAGATGTTAATATTTTGAAAAAAAAAAATGTCAATTAGCTACATCCCAATTGACACATTTTTCACTTAATTTATATCTCTCTTTTCTTTTTTCCAAGCAAAATACCACAAATGTCAATGTTGTTTGTTTCAGGGATAGTTGTAAAAAAGTATTTTGAGATGTTCATTTTTTTGTATTTAGAAATGTTTATTTTTCGTATTTTGCGGTTTTTGTTTATAATTGAAAAAACTACCTTAAGTTTGTCTTTTTGTTACAATTTGTTTAAAACGATAATTTACCCTTAAGAAATTTCCTATCCCTTAAGAAATTTTGATTTATAAATAATAACCACACAACAAATCAAATTTAGGCCACCTTTTGTTTTTATTAAATAAAAAGATTATAAGTTCTAAAAAGTAAATACCTTGTGGTATTTTTATAATTATCGGTTCTTTTTATGTTAATTGACTAAAACATCTTTCACCAAAATGCAAAAACATGTTCATGTTTTGTAATTCTCTTTTTTTTTCCTAATTGATTTAGCTACATGGAGAATTGTTCCAGTCGATAATATCAGAAATAAAGCACAAAAAATGTGTAATTTTCATATATAACCAAATAAAACATTTATTTATACAGAAACATTTTTAACATATAGATAATCTGAAGTCAAAAGTAAATGGGTAAGAATCTAAGACATAACCACAACTGATGTTCCAAGTGGCATTACTGATCTCACCCAATCAACTAATCCAAACCATAATCATCCCCAATAACCATCTCCTACGTGGCGAAATCCCATTTATGCCCTCGATTTCATCGGATTATATCTACTTAATCCTCCCCCTCCTCTGTTTCTCCACTCCCACACTCTGTTCCTTCAACGTTGTACCAAACATGGCGGCTCAAATGTCCCTATTCAAACCCGCCCCCAGTTTCGCCCCGAAGCTCTCCGTCGGCTCCGGCCGCCACTCCGTCAGATTCTCCACCGTGAAAATGTCGGCGGCGGCGGGGAAGAATAAGAAGAAAACAGAGATCAAGGAGACGTTACTGACTCCGAGGTTCTACACGACGGACTTCGACGAAATGGAGAGGCTTTTCAACACGGAGATGAACAAGAACCTTAACGAGTCCGAGTTCGAGGCTCTGCTGGAGGAGTTCAAGACCGACTACAACCAGACCCATTTCGTGAGGAGCAAGGAGGAGTTTAAGGAAGCCGCCGACAAGCTTGTCGGCCCTCTCCGAAGCATCTTCGTCGAGTTCTTGGAACGTTCTTGTACCGCCGAGTTCTCTGGCTTTCTTCTCTACAAAGAACTCGCCAGAAGGCTCAAGGTATACATACATACATCTCAATCTCACATTTGCATGTTCACAAATTTTAAAATTATTCTAATTTTGTCATCGATCTTCAGAAAACTAATCCGGTAGTAGCTGAGATCTTCGCACTCATGTCAAGAGACGAAGCTAGACATGCTGGGTATGAACAAAAGATCCGATCTTTAATATCACTTAACGACACTTAACTATATCTGATTTTCATATAACTACCTAAATTTCCAAAATTCTTCTGGGCGGTACCTAAGTACTGATATGAAAATCGGGTACTGCTCAGAAATTTTCATAGTTAGGTGTAACTAAGTGAAATGCGCGTATAATTAGGTGTATTTAAGTGATATTATTAGTTGTAACGATCTTGTTGATGTTAATTTAAGGACTTGAACAGGTTTTTGAACAAGGGTTTGGCTGATTTCAACTATGCATTGGATCTGGGGTTCCTTACCAAGGCTAGGAAGTACACATTCTTCAAGCCCAAGTTCATATTCTACGCGACCTATTTGTCGGAGAAGATCGGGTACTGGAGGTACATTACCATATACAGACATCTCAAGGCCAATCCGGAGCACATACCTTACCCGATCTTCAACTACTTCGAGAGCTGGTGCCAGGACGAGAACAGGCACGGCGATTTCTGCTCCGCCTTGCTGAAGGCACAACCTCAGTTCCTTAACAACTGGAACGCCAAGCTGTGGTCCAGGTTCTTCTGTCTCTCAGTAAGTACTACCAGGTCGCTGGTTTCAATCCTCATACTTGTTTTGAACATGTGTAGCGTTTCTGAACTAGTGTTAGATGACCAATTCAATTAAAAGTTTAAACTGATAGTTGGAGATTATGTTCAAACACTAAGATCTTGTTGATTGGACTGTGCAAGGTGTATGTTACTATGTACTTGAATGATTGCCAACGGACGGCGTTTTATGAGGGAATTGGACTCAACACTAAGGAGTTTGACATGCATGTTATCATCGAGGTAGACCTCCGATTTCACACTAATATATTGTATTGTTCTTAGTATTGAGTCATGGGATGATATTACTTAACTATACCTAACTATGTCAGATTTTCAAATAACTACCTTAACTAAATATTCCGTTTGGGTGGTATCCTAAGTTTCCAAAATTGTCACCTTTAATTCGAGAGGGCCAGGAGAGTGATCTAGAAAGTCGGGTACTGCCTAGACGAATTTCGGAAATTTAGGGTACCACCCAATTTTTTTTATAGTTAGGTGTAACTAGGTGAAATCCGCATATAGTGAGGTGTAGTTAAGTGATATTATCTCTTGAATCTTGATCGTGAATGTTAGCGAAATTATGATGCTAAGAACGTATGTTCGTTTTTTTTGTGATTGCAGACGAATAGAACAGCAGCTAGGATATTCCCGGCGGTGCTGGATGTGGAGAACCCGGAGTTCAAGAGGAAACTGGACAGGATGGCTGAGATTAACCGGAAGCTGCAAGGCGTTGAAGAGAGCGGCGACGTTGCTTTTGTGAAGAAGTTGAAGAAGATACCACTCATTGCAGGGTTGTGTTCTGAGCTCTTAGCTGCATACCTGATGCCTCCGGTTGAAGCTGGAACCGTTGATTTTGCAGAGTTTGAACCACAACTGATGTACTGACATGTCTACTTCAGTATTGTTTCATGTGTTTATGCTTTCTGAACTTGTCTTTGTTTCGGAGCATTTGAGATCTCATGTAATTTACAGACCAATTCTTCCTATGACCAATGGCATTTCCTTAGTCAAACTTGGAAACTACTATCTGGTGGTCAAGTGAGTTCCTTCACCTTTTTATGATTAGAACTAGAAGCTCCAACTTTAGGGATTAGGTGAGGATGAACTTGCATTTATATTGTTGTATTGTCACGCGTTAATAGTAATAATGTTGTAGTTTGGAAAAAGAACTCTCGAGTAAGAGAGAGACTCTCGTTTCTCTCTCTAACTTCTCAAAACCTAACCCAGACAGCAACGCCCTCCCTCGCCTTCCCCTTCGCTGGCGATGGCCACGGCCTCCGGTCCTGGTCGTCGTCGGCGGAAGCCCTTAACCCCTCTTGGCTCTCACTATGTTTCTGGTCTCGCCCTCTCCTGTGTGGCTTTCGTCCTTGGTTGCACCTCGCTCCGAACTTCGCCGTCCTCGCTGCCGATTGGACGCCTTTGTTTTGCTCGCGTCTCGGCCGCCTGTTTCTTCTTCTCGGAGTTCTTCTCCGACCTCCTAGGCTGCACCTGCTCCTATTCCATCGCACGCGCTCGAGCCGCCCGTCCCCGATTTTGATGGTTCTTCTCCCCGGCCTTCCCGCTGCTTGTGGTGGTGGTCGGGGGCTCGTCTTTCCTCTGGGTGTTGGCCTCGACGAGTTTTCTTGGCCGTTTGGCCTCTCCTTACCCAAAGTCTCTCTGGTACGTGTGGTCTCGAGCTCAGCTGGTCTCCTTCTGGTGCTGTCCGCCGGCTCTCGGACTTCTCCTCTTGGCGTACAACCGTTTCCCTGCAGGTGCTCCTCTCCTTGGCATGGCTTGCCTCCATCCTCGCACGGCCGTCTCCTTTGCCCTGCGTTGCACCGCTCTGAAAAGTGGACGGAATTTTTCATTCCGTTAGTCATATGAC
>JAYMTN010000863.1:0-14501 GCA_036897425.1 Erodium trifolium | reverse complement strand
CGGTACAGGTTCGTCGTGGATGTCGCCGGAAGCAAGCTATGAGCGTGTGAAGCTAATCGGATTGATATGGAGACAGATCGGATCAATTACAAAAGGCATCATCTTTATTTTACTTTGGTTTTGTCGTTTGACAATAAGTGTAGCACTAAAAAATGTATGGCGTGATTGTTCTTCTTTAATGAATCATCGTTATATATGATTATTAAAATGGCAATTACAGGAGAGCGACCACGGCGTCAATAGTTAACAATGGTTGGTGAAGGGTGTCTCAAATTGAATTGATACGGTAAGCTTTGATGAGGATTGCTGACATCATGCTGATGCTGGGCTGACCTTGCCTCACTCAAATTCATCACAAAATATAATTAATAAAAACATTATATATTACGAGAAATTACCTATGAAAAAATAAATTGTAATGATTGGTGTTCATGGCGAAACTGAAGGAAAAGGATGGTCCAACTCCAAGCCACATTCCTTATCTTTAAAGTTAAGCAAGAGCTGAACTCACCCTCAACGGTTTCCTTTAATAATGATACAAAAGAATTGCAAAACAAAACCAATAAGTTGATATTCTTTAGTTTCACACTTATGACTTTGTTCACCTAATCATCAGATACTTGTTTGCATTTTTCTTCATGTTCATACCAACTGAACGCTACTTGTTTGGTTTTAGACACTTGCTTCACCAAGTCACCCAACCAATTAAGAGCATTTTAGATATGGAATTGAAACAAAACTACAATCTACTTTCAACCTTATTTCATTTTCAATCCATTTCTTGGACAAAAGAAAACGACGACTTGGGAAAGACATCAATTTGTGAGAAATATTACTTTCATTAGATCCAATATTGCGCACCTATCGAAACACATTGGCTCATTCTGAATTCCCATTCTCAGATGTTACAAAGATAATCGCTTGATGTTGGAGAGACAAAAAATAATCAAACATTCATTGAATCCTTCCCAAAATGTTGCAGTCTATCAACTAGTTTGTTCCACCTCAGTATGTGCGAGCTTCATAACAGTTGACTAAAGTACATGTTCATGAAGTATCTTGAAGGATTGAATCCACTCAAAATCACTGCAAGAATGCGATTTTCACGTGCCACAAAAAAAAAAAAAAAAAAAGCAAAGCAAAGGGTAATTTCAAATTTCATTACAGGGGTTGCAATCAGGACTTACAGATTGGAGAAAGGATGATGACAATGCCAATGGGATACAGGAAAAAGGTTGTTCTCTCCAGAAATGGTAGTACTGCGCCAATATACATTACCCGAACATTAAATTAAATGACTAAGAGAAAAGTACTTGCTAGCATTGAAACTTAACTTCTATTGGACAATGCAAGTCCCTCAAAGTTAGATTATTGATATATTAATCTATATATGTAATTCCATCCAATAGAAGGCCAGAAATCCATTTTTGAATGACAATCTTCAAATATTTGACCTCAAACTCAGTCATCGAATGATTTAGTATGCCACACTCCTAGTAAGTGAAATAACCTCAAGGGTGTGATTACATGGACTTCTAGAAAGTCAGACGTCTGGCATACATGTGACAGCAATTACGCTCTTACCTAGCAATTGGACCATTCCCAAAAGAAAAGCAACATATCAAGAACACGGAAAGGTAAAACGCACCATCATAGCCTAAAAAGTTAAGGTAATGATAGTAAGATGCTGCCACCATTAAAAGCAGATTTGATAGCAGTACAGGTATGAAACCATGAGCTATCAGTAGAGGCGATAGAAAATAATGTATCACTGCCACAAAAACAAGCCATTAGTGATAGTATACATAATTTGAGAAGACAATATGTGCAGGAACATAGAAATTACCATAAAGGATGACAAACATTGGGAAGAAAGAGTTGCAGTGTACATCAAATGCATACAACCTTCATCAATCCAAAGCAAAAACCAAAGTCAGCAAAGACCAACCAACTCAAATAACAGTGCAGAATATGCATGATCAATATTCAAGGAGTTAGAAATTCATTTTTTTTTTTAATTTTCATATGAACTTTAGCTAAACTATGCCAAACAACATTGAACTCCTGATGGCGTGGGAAATATTGAATTCCAGACTTGCCATTCGACACGCTGCTCAACCACATGACTGTTAGGGGCCTCTTCCCGAAGATAAGAATTCGTCAGGAACCTGTATGAACATTGGATGTCATTAAACATGAACAAACAACTGTTTTCAGCATTAACTTATACATTTCTGACTGGACCAAGTAAAAAGGGACATGACTTCAAGAAAATGAAGAGGCTCAAGTCTAGAGATCCTAATTTGTAATGAGAACTTTAGAATTGGGGTTTAGATCCAGCTAAATGTTTTAATGATATTGGAACTACGGGGTATAATTAAGAGTAAATAAATGCATCCAAAACTTTCTAGAGTTTAAGGTAAACCTACATAGGTCGATGCCAAATATAAAGATTTAACAAACTTCAGAAACTAACCTAACTGGAGACATTCTATAATCTCTGCCCAGTCCATCTCCTTAGTTAACAATGGGAATATTTATTTCTCAGGTGTTGTACGATGCGCATTACGTAATGAAAGAATAACTTTGAGAAACTACAATATCAAATAATGCAAACTGAACACTCCAGTTTCAAGATATGTTTTAATAGAAAAAGGTTGGGAATTAGTTACTAAGGAGAGTGATATCTTTAGAAGCACAACTATTAAGGAAGACAGCGATATGTACCATTCAGATATGATTTTTATAAGGCATCCAAGGCTTTATATCAATGGCAGATAAAAAGAAAGCAACAAAAAAAAAAAATAGGGGAAATTACACTTAACTATCCCCAACTTAAAACACCTTTTACACTTGACTAACCCCAACTTTAAAAGTGGATGTTAAGCCTCCCCGACTTTCATCTCCCTTTCTCTCTTTGACAGATTTAACAATTTTATGTTTTAAACTTTGCAAATCCTTTAGGCGAGAAGCTTAAATTGTAATTGTGTTGGGGATTCTGGAAACTTTACAAGAAACAAGATCCCACTACGGCTGTGGACGTTTAGCCATGGCATTCCTGTTAGAGAAATTAAAGGGTTTGATTTGTTTTCATTATAACTCCTATTAGGAAACAGGGTTTAGGTCTCTAGCACGTTCCTCTTTTGCAATTGATTCCATTTTCTGGTCCACAACCATGCTGCGAGCTCCGTAGCCACCGTAGTCGGAATCAGAGGCGGATCTGTGGTGCCCTAGCTCACCGACCGAGAAGCCAGAGATGGATAGAAGCATCGCCGACAGTGATTCCAACTCCGAGTTGCTCAAGACTTAGGGGAGAGGGGACACCAGATAAAATGTGTTCCATCACCATATACTGAACATCGAAAAAGAACATAAGAGAATTTTAAGAAGAAAAAAAATAAGGGGGGTATTTCAGTTTCAAATCCAAATTCAATCCACAATACAGTTATAAGGGAGATGCTACGCCTGTGGGGTTTGGGGGCTGGTTTTGGCTTTAGGAAAATGGTGTTGGGCTAGTTTTGTTTTGGTAAATATAAAATAAAAGTTTGAATAGAAGAATTGAGGGTTTGTGATCCAAATACTTATCGCTGGTGTGATTTGTGAGCTGAAGTGTAATGATATTGGATTGCAAGTAGTTTTACAGAGAAGGGGAAGATTGCCCAAAGGATTGAGAGAGAATGGCAAGGTTTGAAATTTTGATAAATAGTTAGGGGCATTTTAGACATTATGCATTGAAAACTAATTGAGCACTGCCAAAATTTAACGGAATGAGACAAAAATAAAGAGTTGGGGAGGCTTAAAATCCACTTTTGAAGTTGGGGTTAGGTAAGTGTAAAAGATGTCAAGTTGGGGATAGTTACATGTAATTTCCCCAAAAAATTAATAGGCTTGAAAACAATGACAAATTATTAGACCATTGTCATCCTAAAGAGAGTTAAGATTCAGATACCATCAAAACCGTGCCACAATTCCATATATGAAGATGTACTACAAAGCTTAGGTGTAAGCAGGCCTTACCAACAAAATGTAGCCACCATCATTCCAATAATCAGAAAATGGAAAAACAACACCGAAAGGACCACAAAAACAGCGTGTGAGGCACTATGGTCATACCTGTAATAAGAAATTGCAATAGTATTACAATAAAAAAATATCCATTCACACAAAATATATTGCATGATTTAGAATGTACACGGGTAATAATAGTGACAAACTAAGGAACAATCATGAACATCTGACGAGAATCTCCCTGAAAAACTACATAGGAACTGACAATACAAACTTATCAAGCAATTCCCACTTATTTATAAAAAAAAAAAGGTGGCGGAGCATATAAGAAACTTACGCAGCACAGTAAGCAGAAGTTGCAACAGCCAGAAGAAGGCTGCAGATTACAACAAAAGCAGGGTCATCGCGGGCCCATTGATTTTTAGTTTCTGCGAGTAAATAGAGAAAACAACATTTCAATTGCACTAAATGGGTAATAAAAAGATGCCATAACGACGAAAGCTGAAGAACTGGCTCCTCCGAAGTAAGACATACGCTTATGGTACTTTGTGTGTTGATAGCTGCATCCATTGTATGGTTCCACATGCAAAATACAGAAGCACAACTATTAGACTGCAAAATAACAACTAAAAACGCTCTTTACCCAAGCACTACAACTATCTTTCTCTCCTCTTTAGAACAAAGCAGATAGAATTTCATGTTATAGTAGACAGTCACAGTATCAAATAACTCCTAGGAAAATTCAATGGAATAACAAGAGAATTCAATCATTTAAGTTCAGCTAAAAGAGGGGAATTTGATATCAGTCAAGAATACTGATTTGAAATAAGAGTTCCTTACACGACTTTTGGCGAAGTGCATAGGTTAAGCATTTGCCAGAAAGTATATTCAATATCCATTTGTTGCCACTGCAATGAACCCATAACAAGTTATTGACAATTAATACACACAAAAATCCCAAACCATAAATCAGAACAGGCTACCCTAAATACCCACTAGTATGAAAAGAAATCAGTTCAGCATGATCACGAACACAACACATCACAAATTGTGACAAATGCATCCTCCAAACGGAGAGAAACCCACAAACCATACGTGCCAAACAAATATGAATCCTCATTACACAGTTCAAAAGAAGATTAATCATCCATCCAACCCATACCGAGAAATGATAAGCTGCCTTGATACGAAATGAAATAATACAATTGAAGAGAACGGAGATCAGATCCGGAGAAAGGGAGGGAGAATCATAGAGCGAACCTTGACAATTCTGCGGAGGTACTGAGGGAACATGGGGGTAGCTCGAGAAGTGGAGGACGACGAGCGTCCTTTGGAGACCGTGGGCAGCATTTCTTCTCTACTCAACTGTTTCCTCCGCCTTTCTTCTCCGATGGGATCCTCAGTCACTGCACTGAGATTTCGAGATCTGTACGATTCTTCTGAAAGCTCTCTCTCTGCGTTTCAATTCAGATGCCAACGAAGAAATCGTAAAAACGACGACCTCGCTCTCTGCTGGAGCAAAACCAGATCGAATCCTACACAAGGCTAATTGAGGGATTGTTCGGGTTTAACCCGAACCGACTGAACAGCCCAGCCCAGCCCGATTAGTTATATATTAATAATTATAATTTTATTTCTTTGGTTTTCGAGAGTGTCTCCATGTGTCGGAGATTCACCGGGAAAACTAAAATTCCTACAGTTCCGATCGAAAATTAGGTTTTAGCCGCCAAAAATGTCGATGGGTCCGCCCAAAAACGTCGAGTTGCAGATCGTGGCGGATAAGCAGAAACCTCCTGGTTCCAACGCGCTTGTCGAGTACGTTGCGCCGGTCTTCAAGGAGGAAGAGGAGGACCTGGAAATCAAGCTCCGACGGATCATCGACAATGTCCCGGTGCGCGTCAGCAATACCTCCGGAAGCTCTGCTGGTTCAGGCTCCGGCGACTTCCATCAGGTTTTGTGTCGATTTCGGCTACTATGAAACCCTGTACTGATACTGCTCTTGCATTTCAAGTTTTTGTCTTCATTTTATTGGATGTTTAAATTACCTTGTGATTGGCATTGAGCTTTTGGGTTTTTGTGACTAGTGTTGGTTAGCAACTGAGTATTCATCGCATCAGATTTTTCTGTGGCATAATCTTGATGTACAAAAGAAATGAAGATAATTTTTGGTTCATTCAGTTTGGAAACAATATAGTATACTTCACTATTGTATTTATAATCGAATGACACACACTATACAATACAATTCTAATACAATTAAAAGGGCGCTTGATAACTCGTTACTGTATTTGCCATTTATTTACAGACATAGGCTCTCGCCATGTACTTTATTCATCTGGGTTATAGTTATCTTTAGTACCCTATAAGTGTGATCTTGCTATCCCAGTTGCTCTTTAGTTTTGAAAGCAGTTGCACTCCAATGGGGTTCTCGGAATGATAAGAAGAGTTCTTTAGGGTATAGTTGGTATGGAAAATCCTAATAATATGTAGGTTATCGGTAACATTGCATACTTGTATAATGTATATCTTCCGAGGCTTTTATTCACTAAGTAGCTATAATGAACATTTCATTTTTTTTGTGGTATGTGAAATGTTATGTTGGTTATCTGTATTTTTATTGTTCCCCCTTGCACTTGGGGTTTTAAATGAGGCTCTTATCTTATGAAAGCTTGTCACTTTCCTTATTCTCTTTATTTAGAAACCTTAACCAAATGCAATGTACGGCATCTTGTTACTCATGCCTAAAGAATTAAGGGTCATTCTGGAGAGCGATTTGTGGCCTTAGCTCCTTTAGGGAATTGAAGAGAGCTGTGAGCCTGGAACTTCCATGTCTAGATTAGCTAAATCAATGACTATTGAGAAAATTATGGATTAATTCATGAGGAATTTCAGAGGGCTATCTTGAATGGCTGATGCATACAAGTTGATCCGCCAAAGGAACAATCAGTAGTTCAGATTATATTTTCTGGTTTCATGATTCTGTGCAATTATATTTCTTACGCACATTTTGTTCTTGCATTGCTCCTTTTTTTCACTTGTTGAGTTGTGGGAATAAGAACCCCTTTCTTGTGTCTCTTGAAAGTAAAGTCATTCCTCTTACCTAAATGTGTATGATTGTTTGTATATCTTGGTCATAATGTCATATCCCTTGGAACTTGAACTGCACTCTTATCATAATTTCTTCCAATTGAAATTGTGTCAACCTGAACAAACCTCCGCGCCTTCTTACATTTACAAGTTCTATGTATTTATGCTGGGTTCCTCGTGATTTTGCAACAGTACCGGCAGATGAGGCGAAAAGAGCAAGATCGGCTTGCAAGGATGGACGCAGACTACCAGAAAAGGAAGGAACTGGCTGAATACAGCATGAGAAGGGAAGAGAGACTCAAAGCTGCAGAAGAACGAACAGCTAAGAAGCGTTCAAAGCGCCAAAAGAAGAAGCAGAGAAAGAAAGAGAAGAAGACCAAAGTGAATTCAGGTGGAGAAGAGCATCAGAAAGAACAGTCATCAGACGATGAAGAGGACACTGATGATGATGGTGAAGAAGAAATGAAACAAACGAGAATTAACTAAAACTTTTGTTGCAATCAATAGTCTTAAAGCTCGGTTTCATGCAGCTTCACAGTTAAAGACAGTAGTTCCATAGAATAGAGGCCCATGCATGCAATTTTGAAATGTAATAGTTGAGGGATAAGAGAAATGAATTGTCAGATTAATCATCAAATGTGGAATGACAATGTGTTGATTACATTTGTGACATCGGATCTGTCACCCAACCAGTAGTCTAAAAACTTGGTTTGTGTTGGGTGAGGTATACATTGAGTGGCCCATGTAGAGCAAGCAAGGCCCAGCCCAATTATGATAATATGAGATTATGCTTCGTACATGGCGAAGACTGGGCAGTTTCTTCTTTCTTCTCTTCTGTTGAATCTTCGTTCTGACTATCATCTCTCTCTGTCTCGCCATGGCAGATTCTGACCACCGTCAGAGCATCTCCGTTCACCAATCTCTCGGAGGTGGCGCCGGTAAGTACCGTCTCCTCACTCTAAATATATATACGCCGGATCGTTTCATTTCTTACATTGCCAATTCATGTGCTTGACTGTTCATTCGATTTACCGATCTGTTATTTTTTCCTGGGATTTTTAGAACACGATTTAATCTGCTATTTCGAGTTCGACCCACTAAACTATATGTTGGCTAGATTGAACTGCTGATTGAAATTCCAAATTTGTTTCGATCTCGTCTGATGCCATCTACTCTTATGGTGGTTTTGGTAGTCGCTGATGTGTTGTTGTGGAGGAGATACTGTGCGAGTGGTATTGTGCTAGGCTCTGCTACGATCCTTTGGCTCCTCTTTGAGAAAGGCGGTTACAAGGTCGTTTCTTTTGTTTCAAATGTCCTCTTGCTTCTTGTCACAATCCTCTTTGTCTGGGCCAAATCTGCTTCCCTTCTCAACAGGTTTATGATCTTCCCACTGTTTCTAGTATCTGGGTTCTGTCAAATTTAAGCATAATATGCTCTAATATGATGCTTTTAGTGAAACGAAATGTAGGTAGATGTTATATAATCTCTAACTACATGACCCTTGAGAGTAAATGAACTGGTTTATTTGCTTGTTGATAAATATGTGAAGTGATTGATGAATACTACTCTAAGATTTGATCATGTGGGAAAATATGGTTCATTTCTTTGTTCTGTTTCTATTTCTGAAATTTAGGCCTCTTCCTCCCATTCCTGATTTGGAAATTCCTGTGGAGTCTGCCCGAAAGGCTTCTGTCGTGTTTCAAGTATATGCCAATCATGTATTATCCATTGCACATGACATAGCAATCGGCAGAAATTTGACTGTTTTTATTCAGGTTAGATGTTACTCTTTTCCCTTACAATTTGCTTTGAACTTTATTTTTTTTGTGGATGATAAAGTTTAAGTTTCCTTTTAAATTCTGGGTATGGTTCTTCAGGTTATGGTAGGCTTGTGGTTTGTATCTTTGATGGGTAGGCTTTTCAACTTCTTCACTCTGATCTATCTCGGTGAGTTTTCTTGTGCTGCCTTGTCATATTTTGAGGTCATGGACCTCACTATTGGATAATCCGCAAGATACTTAAACCAGATGTTGATTATATTATTAAACTTTCTTTTGCAGTGATTCTTCTTAGTTTGTCATTACCTCTTTTGTATGAAAAGAAACAAGCCCAGATTGATGAAAAGATGTGTGTGGTGCATAAAACCGTTCAAACACACTACAGTAATATCTCAAAGAAGATTCCTGTAGCCAAGGAAAAGAAGAGCAGCTAGGCAAGTTTTGTTTCTCTTTTTCAGCCGAACCCATCCACCAACTCATTGATATATACTGTGTTTTGTGAAGTCATCTAAATAAGCACATCACACATGGTTTTCAGGTTGCAGTAGAAATTCTCATTTATAAGAGAAACCTAACTTATGTATGTTACATGATAAATATGGATCTTCAACATTCTTAAAGTTCGCAAGATTGTTCGAGTGTATGATAATATATCTTCATGTTAACATGGTAGAAGTACTGACTGAGTTCTGTACTATTTTATTTTATTTGCTTCCCTTTTAAGACATTGATTCCTCCTCACATAACCATACTCAATGATGTTTCTCTTTTTATATTGATGCAGGTGAGCAAGTTTCTGAGTGAAGTGTTATTAGAGGACATCTTGGTTGTGGATTCAAGTTTTTTTTTCCAGATGCTATCAGTATGCAAGTGAGCTTCCAGTTAGTATGGTGTTTATCTTTTCATATGGATTCCCTCTGTTCCTTTTGTTCTTGCTCAAGCCGGATGATGGGAGGAGCAAGATGGATTTTCTCCTATATTAGTTCCATTCCTTTCTCCGTGGGAAACATTTGTTGATAATTTTAGGTCTTTATTTGAACTTGTACAATTTTATTGTTAAAATCCTCCTTTTGTAGGAGAAAAACTTGATTAAGAGTCTATAGATTGCCTATGGTGTTTCTGTACATCTCATTTCAATCAATAGTTTGGATTTGCCAATAAGTAATAACGTTTGCTTATCTTTTTTGCATGCTCAAAAGGATCAACTTAAATAGTGATATGGATGAAATGGAAACTCAGCTTGGTAAATTGTAAACAGACGTACAGAAATGTAGATACATTCCATTTCAGGAAACAAGTTTGGCTTGGCTTTTTTCTGCCTCAAAACTAGAAATACATACGAGGCAAAGTCGGGAGGCGTTTTAAGCAAGTTTAGTGGTCTGTGGAGATGGTAGTGTCACTGAGCGCAGCAGCTCTAATGAGAAAGCAAGTCCCAGGAAATGAGAAAGGATGGCATTTGCAGAAGCCTGCAGGGTCAATAGCTGAATAAATTGTTCCACAGACATGGGAAGCAAGATTGAGTTTCTGAATCTGATTTGATGATTAGTTTGAATGATTTTGAAATAGAAAGATGAGTACCTGAACCAAGAAGACGTCTATGGCAAGCACAGGGGTAGCTCCAGGGGGGAGTCCTTGAAAGTAAGGATTTGCCGAGGTAGTAAGAGCTTTGGCGACCAAAGATCCAACCGTGGCTTGCATGCCTAACATGGCAAGACCCATCCCCAAAATGTTCACTGCTATGCTGTTTTTTAAGCTTTTCACAACCCCGCCCCGAGGAGGAGCCTCTCAATTTCATGCACAAAATCAACAGTGTCAAATGGACAGCAATATGTACTTTGCATTGCTCAATTCATAAGATGCTAAACATACAAATTCTGAAATCAGAATACCTTGGTAGGATCATTTGCACTTTTTTTAAGCTTGTCGGAAAGGAGAATATATGTCAATGAAAAGAAGGCAGAAATGAATGCAGCAGTGATGCCACCACCAGTAGCGTAAAAAGTACCGTGGGAAGTGATCCTGCCGGTCACAGCCACGGAAAAGGAAAGCATCAGCGCAGCAGCCACGGTGAAGACCAGCTGACACCACAACCCTAAACTACCCAGTCTCTTGAAATACCTCGAGCTCTTCTCCAATCTTTTGCCTACCTACACTATCACATTCATTTCATTTCATCACAAAGATTATACATTGAAACTTCACTTCCAACTTAGCTCATTCAATTTTATAACAATTTCAAGAGAAAACTATACAGACCAAGTTCATCTACAACATAGCAAAATGTAACAAAAATAAAAGGGTTGTGTCCCAAGTAATGAAAAAAAATCAAACTTTTGCATTGGGGTCTTTCCCTTTTCCCACATTTTCCACGAAACCAAACAGAGATTAAGTAAAAGATAGCAGAGAGCATAGGAGGAACAGAACCTGGGCGATTTTGGCGGACTCGTCCATCGGGGAAGTGTAACCGGACGAAATCGAGGAAGAAGCGGTTCTCGAGGTGGAGAGTTTTGAGGGTTTGATACTGAGGGCATCGTGAGACTGCGGAGAAGGAGATGGAAGAGATTGGAGGGTGATTCCGAGGGATTTTGAAGGGGGGAGAGATGGGCTAGCGATGGGGTTTAGGCTTAGAGAGAGTGGTCGGAAAGAGAGTCGTTGACGGTAAGAAATGTAAGGTCCCCCCGCCGCGGATACGCCGGAGCAAAGCGCCGGCAATAGAAGCGTTTGCATAATCGAATTCAGGTAGATGCGGTGGAATCAGCTAATCAAAGCTTTGCTCAGTGGCAGTGATATGAGAAAGGTGGAAACCGAGTCACGTATTACCAATTTTACCCCGCTCTTATTCATATTGGGCCAAGAATGTGGGCCGAAAAGTTGGGCTTTGTCTATTCGGTGTTTCAGGACTGGCTTCATGGCCATGTTTTTTTCAATATTCCTTTTCTATTATATAAATTTTTGGAAATTTATCATTCACCAACGTTAATTTTGTCAAACTTTTATTTATCAACCGACCGATAAACATACATATGATGAAAGCATTCGTGGCAAACAAAGGAAATATAGACTCCAAATCAATAAAATGCACAACGAAAATGTAATAAAGTATACACTTAAAGTGTTATAAGTACACATCTAATCAGAGTCGAACTCGAGACCTCTCAAATAAAAGGTTAATATTTTTATAAAACACGGTTAAATTTTTTATATTTTATAAGTTACAACGGTCGATTTCATTCCTATACAATTGGATATAATGATGGCATTCATAAATTGCGATCAAAATCATTTGCACATTTTTAACCAATTTCATGATATTTTCATCACGTAATCAATACTTTTTTTAAGTTTTCGTATAACTAGATGGCAGCATAAACTATAGAAAGTTAAGCATTGGAAAGTACCACATATCAGAGGTAAATACTGCGATTTTAAAGGGACAAAGTTAACAATTTTGATTTGAAAATTAATGAACAATTGTGTATAGAATGTTTTTTCGACTCAAACCATAAAGAATTATACAGTCAAAAGATTACCCGAATGTATTTTGAAGATGTTCATATGAAGATAAGTTTTTGAATGAGAACATATAAGTTATAGTGCCATGTTTGTGATTAATTCAGGGTCTACTGCCACTTGGATTAATAGAGTGGGCAAGCAAGTTTTGAATGAGAATAATTGTAATGTTGTATGAATTGAAACCAACCAAATTCAACAACTTTCCTTCTCCGTTTATAAATATTACCGTTGGCCGGTTTTTAAGAGAGAATTGTTTTGAATACACAGACTCAGTTTCGTGTTTACATAAGAGCAGGAGTTGAAGAGGTTGTTTCATGGTTGTGGAGATACATATTTGTAGTTACATGTTGGAAGGGATTAGAATATACTAGTTTTGTATGAGTATAGCAGGGTACAAATATAAGAAAAAGAGGGTTATGACCCACGAAATAAAAGCAAGCATACCAAGATTTGATAGCAACTTGAATAAAGAATTATACCCACAAGCTACTCCTTTTAATGGCTTAGCTTTTATTATACTAGTTAATTAGTTGCAACTGTTATCAAAAGAAGGTGAGCGTAGGTATTCATTATAAACCATAAACGATCTTCATTTAGCATGTTTCTAAAAGAGAATGACCCATAACCTAGTAACTGGTAAGAGCATGTACAATGCTTAACTTAATTTCGCTTATAGTTAGGGGTATTTAAAATTGGCCCGTAAACCAGTCCACCCGGCCTCATTGGGTTTGCCCCATGGGTTATAGGGACAGGCCCAGGTTCAGAAATACCAAATCCGAAGTGAGCGGTCCGGGTAGCGGGTCCGTGACATGGTTTCCTACTTAATCCGGACCACCTGGATATGGTACAAGTCCAAGGCCAAAGGCCACATTTTTACAATTTTAATTATTTTTGCATATGAAGATGAAGATTGATGGCTTGAGATACTTACCAATTTTGTAATAGAACATGTCATAGTTTTGTGTTGAGTTGAATTCATCTTTTGTAATCGTAATCTGTTTTTGGTCAATTTGAACTACCTATTTGACATTTGTAATCCTTGAACCTTTGGTAAAATTTTAATAGTGTAGGGAGTTTTTTCATCATTAAGAAGTGACCAAATTGAGAGCTTCTAAACACTATTTGTTGACTTTTAATGGGTTTTTGGATGATGAAAAAAAAATTATTAGCAAGTATATGTGCTACTACTTATGGTTAATGTGATTAATTGTTAACAAATTCGGATGGGTTGGTCCAACCTAGTGAACCGGCCCATAATCCGGACGGGCGGGATCAAAGGTCCATTTTTGGGCCGGGAGTGGGTTAAATTTTTTGAACCCAGTCACTCGGGGCCGGTTCAAAATTTTGGCCACGGGACCGGGGACCGGGGCCCGGCCCATGGACACCCCTACTTATAGTTTGATTCATAATTTATTTGGTTTATAGTTTGATTCAGCAATTACACCAAATTATTTATATTTAATTGTTATAGTGATAACAAACTTATTTGACTCAACAATTTAACTCAAACAAAAAAAATTATAATTAAAAATAAATTTATTTCATACTTGGAACGGTAATTTTTAACAAACTTATGAATTTCTCGAAATTCTTTTAACATTCAATTGAAACGAAATTACAATTTTATCATTGAAATGAAAAGTACACAACGATTTCGAGATACTACTCATGTAAAATTTGTTCCAAATGTGCTCGATGAAGTCTTCTTTGAGTCTGTAATGAGTGTTCCGATCTGTGAGTCTTGCTTCATTCTGTGTGATGATGTTGATATTGACGTCGGGTGTGAAGACCGCCCTGTTCCTCGTCGATCGAATAAACGGGAGATTTGATGTAGTAAAAAAAAGTTTGAGTCCGTTTGGGCCGACGACCCACAGACCCGGTTTCGGCCCGCGAGCGCAGGCCCATTCGCGCCGGCCCGCGAAGCGAGCCTTAGTCGTGAGCTAGGGTTCAGAAGCTCAGAACCCTTCTCCTTCGCGTCGCCTTTTCTCTCTCGCGCAGCTCACCATCGCTTGCGTCTCCTTCGTCTTCCCCGCGAGAATCTGAGCTTGAGTTCAGCGTCGACCGTTAGAAGACCGGCGTATTCCAGGTCGTCAGCGGAAGTTGGATAGCACTTGA
>JAYMTN010000862.1:0-14503 GCA_036897425.1 Erodium trifolium | reverse complement strand
CAACTTGTGGACTGTGATCATGAGGTTTAATTTTCACTCTTATTCCTATTTCTGCGGCTATTTTGCATCTTATAAGGAGTTTTGGTAGGATTGTGTGTACTATATTGTTGAGTGTGTCATATTTGCAATACTAGCATGGGTGAAATAGTGTGATTTAATCGTGTATTTATGAGGATATATATGCGACGGGTTCAAATACTTTAAAATGAATAGACTCCTCTTTGTTAAGGCTGGAGGATTGAACTTATAAACTGTTCTAATTGTTAACATGTATAGTTGGAACTACAAAGTACGAACTCATGTTGGAAATGTTTTTTTTTTTATAGTGTGAAGTAACTAGTACTTGATGTTTTAGGCTTGCAAAATGTAAGGGATAAGCTTATATTGGATAGAAGCCCTTATAGTAGGGCCCACTTGGGTTGGCCGGGTGGTCAAAGAGAGGTCAGAGGATCGAACCCCATTGAGTACAGTTGCTTGGAACTAGATGTGGGTGGAGGTTAGGTTAGGAATTAGACTAGGCTACAATAGGATATCCCTGCTTTCTTGTTGATCAAGACAGAAGAAGCTTTTATAGTAGATATTTCCAGCTGGCTTTTCTCTTTCCAAATTGAAGTAGATCATGCAATTGATTCTATGTTGTTTTATATTGGAATTATGATTACTTTTGTATCGATGTTATGTGCATTAAATGAAAGGTTATTCAAGTGAAAAGGCTCATCACACTCGCTCTTTTCGTACTCATGTTCTAATTCTGTGTGCAGTGTGATCCTAATGAAGCAGACTCATGTGACTCTGGCTGCAACGGTGGGTTGATGAACAATGCTTTTGAGTACATTCTCAAGTCAGGAGGGATCATGAAAGAGGAAGACTACCCTTATACCGGCACTGACCGCTCCACCTGCAAATTCGACAAGTCCAAGGTTGCAGCATCAGTAGCCAACTTCAGTGTTGTCTCCCTCGATGAAGATCAAATCGCTGCAAATCTTGTGAAAAATGGCCCTCTTGCTGGTAAACTTTCTTTACTGATTGATAGGTATTAGAGAACCAACTCAACTAAAAACTCATGATAGTTGAAGGTCCAATTATAATTTTATATTCTAACACGCGTATTTGGATTGAGGTACCAAGCTCTAATATCATATTAGAACACCAACTCAATTAAAAGCTTAAGCTGATAGTTGAAAGTCCCATTATAGTTTTGTATTTGAATAATAAGTTCTTTTGTTGGCTAGATATGGAGTTTGTATATCAAATGATAATGAATATTGTTGCTTTGGTTGAGTGCAGTGGGAATCAATGCAGTGTTCATGCAGACATACATTGGAGGAGTCTCTTGCCCGTACGTATGCTCAAAGCGCCTAGACCACGGGGTTCTATTGGTAGGGTATGGAACCGGCTATTCACCCATCCGCATGAAGGAGAAGCCGTTTTGGATCATAAAGAACTCGTGGGGAGAGACTTGGGGAGAGGGCGGGTTCTACAAAATCTGCAGGGGTCGCAACATCTGTGGAGTGGACTCCATGGTTTCCACAGTTGCTGCAGTCCAAACTTCTGCACAATAGACGACACCAACTGTATATGATAAAAATGACCTTATTGTGTGTTTTAATTTATCGAATTTTTAGCTTTCAAATTCGTCCCGAAAACGAACCATAGCCCTGGAAGTCCTGGTTGGTTGTTTGGGGTGTTAGGATAGAAAAACTGGAATGTGATAGTGATATATTTATCTATCTGATGATCGTAGACTAAGAACTGTATCTTGTGTTGGGCAAGACTGTTGATATTATCTTAATGTTATGTTTTATTTCATGAGAGCTTTGTGTTTGAAATATATGGTGTTACTTGAGTTGACCTTTATTCATCTTGCACAATGTAGAATTGTTTAGATTATCTTCTATGTAAAAATAGCTCACCTAGGGTTATTCGGGTCAAAAAACGTATCTAACAGGAAAGATAAAATATATAAGTCGGACTAAGAGCATTCACAATCAGAAGCCTATTGTACAGCGTAACAGGAAAGATAATCAGAAGCCTATTTTACAGCGTAACAGGAAAGATAAAATATATAAGTTGGACTAAGAGCATTCACAATCAGAAGCCTATTTTACAGCGTCATTAGACAAAAAAAAAATGTAGGGTCGATTCTCCAAATCTTTACAGTGGAAGTTGATTAACGATATGAAAAATAATAAGTATTTTTCTTTCTCGTTAAATAACAAAAAACCATCCTGGTAAAACTTAAAAATATTATCTAATATTAAATGAATTTGAAACAAAATTGATAACCAGTCACCCAAAAATAGACAAAAAAAGTCTGATTGAGTGGAGACGGAAAAAAAATATTTTGATAGTTCGTGATATTGACCGCATGAGTGGGAAATCTCTAGATTGTCACTTGAAATAGTCGGATATTATAGTTATAAGATCAGCATTTCGGTTTTCACCAAAAATGTATCTTACTCTTTTCAATTTTCCGTTTGATGTATGTTGGCATATGCCTATTCTACAGTTATTAGTAAAATCTCTTGATTATGCTAACCTACACATGGTTGAGATGTTTTCTGACTACTTTTCTTCGAACTGTTAATTGTCGTTTGGAAATGCTAGGTATAGGATCAATGTTTCGATATTCATTAGAACTGTATTTTACCCTTTTCATTATTCCACTCGATGTATGTTAGCGTGTACCTATTCTACAATACATTAGTAAAATCTCTCAATCATGTTAAAAATAATAATCAACCTACACATGGTTGAGCTGTTTTCCGACTACTTTTCTTCTAACGTTAATTAAGTCGAGAACTCAGTAGAGACATTGAAATCGAGATTTGAAATGCACGTGCTCCCTTTAGAATCAATAGTCGCATATCACGCGCCATACTCATGTTTGTTCCTTTTATTTTCATGATAGTTGTTTCAGAGTTTATGTCTATCTTTTGCATCTCTTCCGATTTCGTTTATTTTTTCATTAGGGACGGGATCCCCAAATTTCGTCCGGTCTCCTCAAGAGCACCGGAAACGCTACTTGGATCGCCGGAACTTCCTTCCTCATCATCATCATGGACAGCGAGAAGCAACTCGATAATCATATTAGAAATGGAAAATGTCGGGCGCCAAATATTCAAGACTAAAGAGGACGAAAAGGTCACGATTTAGTAATGTTAAATCATGTAATGTCAAGTCTTAGTAATAAGACATCTGCATGACCACCGTGGTTGATTACTCGGAATGGTATCGATAACCAACAATTTTAAGAAGGCACTAATATTGTAAATAACAATCACAAGGACATAACAACAAGGAGGAGTTACTAACAATAACAATAACGGACATACTAAGTAGGATATGACCTAAAAGAAGACACGACATAAGTATGATTTGAAACGATGTACACTTATAACTAAAACCACCAACCCTAGCTAGTTACCACGCTGATAATGATTAAAAAAAACACGACCACCTCCTCCCTGAGTTTCTTCCTTCCGGCTAATAAACAGCAGAACCACCACCATCGATCGACACGACATCGGTTCTGCTGTTTATTAGCCGGAAGGAAGAAACTCAGGGAGGAGGTGGCCGTGTTTTTATCATTATCAGCGTGGTAACTAGCTAGGGTTGGTGGTTTTAGTTATATGTGTACGTTGTTTCAGATCCTACTTATGTCGTGTCTTCTTTTAGGTCCTATCCTACCTCTGCTTCTTCCTGCCCTCCTCACGGTTGTGCTTCGTGACGTGCTCCTCCTCGTTGCCACCCTCCTCATCGCCGTTGTTGCCACCCTCTTCATCGCCGTCGTTGCCGCCCTCCTTGTAGGTATGTAGTAACCAAGAGAGCTTAAGGCTCCATTATATATACATATAAAGCTGTTGCCAGTCAGTCAAACCCAAATTGACCAAACTGATCCTCTCCTCTGTGGGAAGATACGTGCCCAGAACACACAATACTCGAGTCTGTTATCAAACACACTCAATAACGAACATCCCACTCACGTTGTTTATACTCGTACCTTTTTTTCTTATACTCTCTTTAAATATGTCCTCTACTTAAATGTTGATTTTTTTTCTTCTTCTTTAATTTCCCAAATTAAAGATACAAGTAGTTGTGTCCCGATTACATGAGAATATGAATGAAACGAGTTATTTTGGCTAACTTGTGAGAGGATTTGTTTGTCTGATTTTTTCACAAACACGAATTTAACATCCGCAATAAGAGAAAGGACTTCGACATCATGTATAAGTGCCACAACCAAGGATAGGGGTAACGACACTCTGGACATGGACATCACTACGGAGAATGATCTTCTTCCACTATCGATCCCGAGCTAGTGCTAAAGTCGCGACAATCGCACATGCCTCAATCAGACTACCCTTTTAATTATTTTTCATTAAATTTATGTGATAAAGTTGTAAAAATCAAGAACCATTAGATGAGTTTCAATCTAATGGTCGAGATTAGTTTTCATTTTATATCTTATGTTCACTTTATATTAGATAGTGAGCCTATATATATGAGTACAATCTAATAGATATCAAGCATGAGATAAAGATAGTCAATCTAACCCGACCGTCCCAAAATTATTCAGACCTCTCCGTTCTTATATATAAACAACACGATAAATCCAATAAAAATAACGAGTTAAATAAGACAATCATGTATCAGTCTTATTGCTACACTAGGCAATAACTGCTACCACACAAAGAGCTGCTTATATCTTCCAGTTCCAGTTACAAATACCTACCCCAAGTTGTGTAGCATTGCCTTTCATTTCAGGTTCAAATAAAAGAATCAACATACCTATGCACACGACTCCCACGAGGTCTGATTCACTCGTCTTCCTCGCCCAGTAATGAGAACGAGTATGGCTCGAACTTGTACCCGTCTCCCTCGTAAAACTTGTTCTGGAACTCCACCCAGTGAAGTCTCAGAGCATGAAGGAAAGCGCTAAGTGTTTCCATCACCAGCAACACACCCACAGTTGCAAAGACAAACACGATGATGCCAATAATGAGGATGATTACATTGTTGAACCTGCGCCACAAACAAGTATACCCGTTATTATTATTGCCTCTTTAAATTGTATCTGATTGATTGTCAAACCATATGTGCCTGTTTATTTCTATTAACTCGGGACTGTATAGAACAATCCTAATAAACCTAGGCAAGACTCGAAAAACACACCCTCTTTCGACCTTTATTAAGACAATCATGTTACGATGACCTTTTTTTTTTTAAGAAGACGGTGACCTTTCATTTATTATCAATAAACAACCTCTGTAAAACTAACGGTTTCCGTCAGTCTAACTGTCACATTTGCCAAGTTTTTTTTTTCAAAAACAACCCCTCCCAAAAAAAACAAAATTGAAGGTTAGTTTTTGCAAAAATAAAAACTCATGGCGGCAGTATGATTTAATGGAAGTTGTTTATCGATAATAAATGAAAGGTGATTGTCAAGGTCGAAAAATGGTGTTATTGGAGTTTCCCTTAGAGCTAGAACAAGGTGAAATAAGTGATGACAATTCTCTTCGCCATTTTCAATATGCAACTAAAAATACTCTTTTGTTACGTGAGCTTATTAGCCGGTAGGTACCATCCAATGAATGTACAGTAGCAGAAAATTAGCAACATACCCCCAAGCAAGGAGGAGAACCTTCTCATAAAATACAGTTGACAACTCCGAGTGGGCAAGACTGCACAAGTCAAATGAAAAGTAAGATTAGGGAGAAACATCATCTACAAACAAACATAGTGAAGGGAGTATAGAAGAACACTTCAGTTATGTCACACGTGCATATGACGTAACTCACACCAGCAGGGATGACCCGTTTCTTATTGAGGAAGCTGATTATCTGTGAATTATTAATAAGGCTTAATTACATTTAGTACCCCTTATGTATTGGTGCCATTTTGATGATCTGTTACCAATTCTTAAGGCATGTAATTGTTCTGTTATCAATACATAAGGGGTATTAAATGATATGTGACCAATTCATAAGGGGTACTAAAGGTGCGTTACAAAAACGTAAGGACTCTTATTGAACGTTATAAAACTTTGGGGTATTAAAGGTGTGTTACCAATTCAAAAAGGGTACAAAATGTAATTGACTCTATTAATAACATCCTTTGTCTGAGTTAATTATAACTGCTTAGAGCATCCACAGTGCATTACCCTTTGCTTGGCTAATAGCCAAAGGCTAATTGCAAATTTTCGGTGTCTCAGTCTTCAATTAGCTAGATAATTGAAACTGGCTCACAGTGCAACTAGACCCTGCTTGGCTATTCAGAAATAAAAGAATGAAACAAGAATGAGAATTGGGGGACACGTGACGACGAATTGGGGGAAGGGGAACCAATTTAACCGAAGATTAGACTAATGAATTAGTGCCCAGCCCAAATCGTCGAGGTAGACACCGAGCAAGCAGTGATTTGCTCGGCTAAACCAAATCGCCGAAAGCCGTGCAATAGCCACCCATTGGAGATGCTCTTAGTGGGGAAAAACATGAGTGATCATGGGGGCATGTAACCCCAAAGATACAAAGAGGTGGCTTTCTCTCAAACAAAAAACAACTTTTTTTTTATATACACAGACACTACAGGGATGGGGGTCGACCGAAATGAAAAGACCAATTTACAAGAAAAATACCTGAGGGCCCAGAGACGGAGGTAAGAAGCAGTGTTCGACACGGCTCCTAGAACAAATTCTATTGTATGTATGAGTTGATGCACAAAAATTTCACTGAAGTCGAATTCCTCATGGCCATGGGAGTCATGACTTGCCGCTACATGAAGGCTTTCTTCTGTGCTTTCAAGTGGTATGTAAGATTGCCCTTGATGCCTCTGAAGAAAATATGACTATTAGAATAATGGACAAAGAGGGGACAATTGCAAAAAAGTACCTGAGGTATCTACGTTTTGCAATTTGTATCCCTCTTCTTTGATAATTGCAAAAGACTCTGAACTTTGTGGGCTTCATATGTATTTGTTTTAAAATGACGATTTTACCCTTGGAGATTTAACTTTTAAAATAATAATTATAGAACAAAAAATCAAAATTTTCATATCCCCTAAATTTACTCTCTGTACGGTACAAAGAGGAAGAAAATTAAGACATAAAATTTTGGATTTTTCACTTATTATTTTTAAAATATAAATGAAAAGGTAAAGTCATCATTTTTATACAATTTGCAACAGAAAGACAAATTCAGGATACTTATTTGCAATTAGCAAAGAAGAGGGCTACAAGTTGCAAAAAATATACCTCAAGGTACTGTTTTGCAATTATCCCTAAAGAGAACTGCAATACTCCAAATATGTTTTTAAGCAACAAATATAAACAAAGGAAAACTAGGAACATACATCTTGGTGTTGCTTCTTCAGGATAAAAGGTTTTGGCACCAGCATCCAGGGTACAGAAACCAGAGCCAGCAATAGTAGCACCATCTGGTACGAATCAAGAGATATGAGAAATGGCATTTCACAATCACGGAAACTGAATATATGCACACATAAACTATAAACAGATTCAACCTGAAGAGTTCTTTGGCCAGCAAAAAGCTGGTTTTCACCCAGTTCATCAGTAGGACTCAGGAACATGTATATCAATGTGTGGTACAAATCAGCTTGTGAACCGGTGTACCATTTCACAATAATAAGGAGAGACAGGTAACCAAAAAGGCTGTTCAGAAATATCAATTGAGGAATAAATTGAAACCTGCAATACCATGATGAACACCAGTTTTAAGTAGCAGTAGTTGTTGAAATTTAATCACGCCAAATGAAAAGGTTGGAAGCATATTGTAAATTTTCATTAAAACAGGTCACTTATATCAGATCAGGCTTTCACAACTAAAAGGTCATCCTTATTCGTTAGGCGTGGCCCTAGCCATTATAAGTAGCTATTCTCTTCTTTTAATTCGATGTGGGACTTAATATACTTCAGCACATATGATACAATGTACAGTTGTATGACAAGCAAACACCTACAGACTTGAACATATGTTAATGTGGAGTTTTACATCACATATTATGGGCCACTACAAAACGTAATGGAAATTTAGAACATTCGGAAGCACCTAGATATCATCAACGACAGTCACTCACCAGACATTCACGCCATTTCTAAAGAACCTGGCATTGAAATAGCTCATCATGATTCCAAGGTTCATTTGGGCTACCCCAAGAAGGATTGACATTTTCATCTTCAATGAGTTGAGGAATGGTAGCTCACTGCGAGAACCATGCCATGCAGGATCCACACCAAATGGATAAGCAGGGCGGACCTTGATCAAGCCAATTGTAGTGGCCTCCCTGGACAGAGTATGCAAGGGACATTTACAAATTTATAACATAAAAATATACAACAATGTATCCAAATGATTTAGTCAAATACCTGCAAGCAAGATCACGGCATTCATATGCTGAACGACCAAACAACTCAAAAGGGACTGAGAAGAATTCATTGTAGATCAAACCCGTATAAATTGAGAATATGGACATCATGAGGATAATGTAACGACCACCAAACGCCATTTCTGTGATATCTCCAAGCTTCTGTTGTGGACAATAATCATAATCTAGTTAGGCTCAACCATATGGGCAATGAAAACAACACTGCATATTACTAAAATGTAAAAGAGAAGCTCTTGAAAAAAATAAGTAGAAATCATGAAAATGAGAATCTGCTGAATATAATTTGGATGAAGTGTCATGATAGATGTAAATATTAAATTAACAAGAGTGTAACATCAGGAGCATGAGCCGGAGCACGCAACATTTTCCTGAAGAAGCAGAAGGCATTGGATTGTGTACAAGTAACAGTCATACTATACCTAGTTCGTACAGTAGTTTCAAGGTAGGGTTAGTTGGTTGGTTCGAGAAGTACTGGCTTGCTTTGGTAAGTATGTATATTTATAAGCTTCTAGAACAGAAGCAGAAAAAAGAAAAGGAGATTGCATGCATCTGTGAGACAAATAGGGTAGAAACCAAGTATCTGGATGGGTGGAAATGATGTGGGAGAAAAAAGAGAGAGGATTGACATATATATATGGTACCTACTTAACATCCTTCCGTAAGCTCACTAACAAATCATACTGATTTAGTTATACATGTCTATTATTTATGTTCCTAAACTTACGCATATTACGTAAAAGTACAAGTCCATCAATCATGCTATCCATAGCTATAGATCATTATAAACATATGCAAGGCTTGCAAACTTAAACATAATCTGATCTCAAAGAAAGAAGGCAACAATTCACATGTTTTTTCTTCCTGGATATAGAACATGATTCAGAGGCAAAAAATCAATGGCATAATGTTATTCATCAAATAATATTTCATTATGGAAAAATATTTGATAAATAACTAAATCATTTATACTTATTAAAAGAAAATGTACATTATTATTTGAGTAGGTGAATTTAAAGCTAATGCAGTAATCAAGATATAAATTAACATGCGGGAATGAATACCATTACATGAAATGACCACAGCAAAATAAATAATCAATGCTTTTGATTTCAACAAGTATATGAAGTGGTTACCTGACTAGAAAGCTTCTTCTCTCTTATGATAAAAACTAATGTAGCGAGTAACAAGCATATTCCATGTCCCCAATCCCCAAACATGACGGCAAAAAGAAATGGGAACGTAACAATTGTGTAAACACCAGGATTTGCCTCTTGATACTTGGCCACCCTGCAATTACATGTAATTGCGTGTTTTAGCATTTAATGACCATATTCAGAAAAGAGACACCCATAGAATAATAAACTCTGTATGGTAGGGTGTATTCAAAGTGACATGACTTAGTGCCTGAGTACTTCAGAGGTAACAATTTAATTGGAATTCCATTTTTTTCGTTTCTTTAAATCTTGAAGTCACTGACAATAACCATGCTTCCTCTTTCTTGTACACAACCACAAAGCTTACTGAACAACAGTCTGTTTGTTTAGTTACACCCACACAACAGAGAAACACGAGTGTGTGAAGCACCTTGTTTTGTGATGAAATTGTAACTAATATTACTTGATTTGCTAAAGACCATGAGTATCCTTAACTATATAGAAATGTTGAAGTTGGAGCCAAGTAAGATCTACATGAATAAACACTACTTATGGGTACATCCATTTCCCTTTGATATTAACACGAAGCCAATCACAAAATATAATGATTAAAGAAAGAAGAGTAACACATGGCAAGTTTATAGATCAATTTCACTTTGTCATTCATCCAGGTACTATTTCCTATTTTTGCCTATCTTTAATATTTGTCAATAGAGAAGCAATAATAAAAACGCTTAGAGAGTGGTACTCACCCATACGCATCAACGATTGCCTGAAAACCGGTAGTAAATTTGTTTGTGCGGAAATAGGTAGGAGGGGACTCTTTACTATGCAGAACCTGGAAAATGGGTCCAACTTGTGAGTTGGAGTCAAATGCAGCCTTCTGTAATGCTTCCTGGATCTGTATAAAGCAAGTCAAATTTTAGTTTATTTTTGAACAGCTCCAGTACTAAATCTTAGATGAAAATTATATATTAGAGCCGGGAGAAAATATTACGCATGGCACAAGAGAAGTGAAAAGGGTGAAAGGAAACCTGTTTTGTCGCAAAAACTGGACTCCACGCTTCAGCAACAAGACACTTTTTTGTCACATCAAGACTAAGCATGTTTAGAGTGTGATAAATAGATTTTTCCTTCCTCACCTTCAGATGTCAAAAAAATTCATGGTTGGATATTTTGCTATGAAGTAAAAGATTATTTTTATGAACCAAACCGATGCATATCCCTCCCCTTAAAAAGGAGAGATATTTGCAATATCCATATTACACAGAACTATAATTTTGAGCATACCAAGAGATTCCATTGCTCAAATTGATCAGCTATAGTCTGTAACAAATTGCCCTTGTGAAACGATCCTGCATCTATAGTACCCTTTAATTCAGTGATTCTTCCTGAAACCTGAAAGGCCAAAGTATCCATAGTCATCAACTAATTTGAGGTCAGACATGAATTAGAAAGTCCAGTATGGCTACACACACACATATATATATATGGACATTTGATATATAGACCAGCCAAAACATCAAATATTGCTATCCATAATTTATAAAAGGAAAACCATGAAAAATGATGTAGCAGTGTGAGGAAGGCTAAAGAATAGAATTAACTGCTAACTTCTGCAGACGAACAACAGTAAGAAATCAAACTAAGGGATTAATGCATACCTCTGTAATCATCTGACCTTGTTTTCCATAATCTTCAGAGAAGGAGTAACGATTTGCTCCAAAAGCTTCACATATTTTTAGGACTTTGCTCTTTGCTCTTTCTCCGGAGTAGAAAACAACAAATACATTTTTCTCTACCTATAAATGGACATCCACGTTTGTGAAATCAAATGGAGAGTATAAAAAGAAAACAAAGAAGACAGATTCAGAAAGACCAATATTCATGGAATTAAACTATAAATAAAAACATTATACAGATCTCACACTCAGGCAAAATAACAACACAATGGAGGTAGTCACTAAATCACTCCACATATGTTCTCAAACTACCAATAGGATACTATAAGCAGTTCTCATCATATGTTCCAAAAAAAAACATGAGTAGGTAGAAATGAAATTCATTAATTACCTTCTCCCCAGAGGCAGGATCAGTAACAGGGTCCTGAACAGTGGCCTGCTTAAGAAACACATTACCTCTGGTAGCACGAAAAATTATCCTCTCGAATGCCATGGACTTCTCACGAGGAACAAGACCGGTAAGGAACCCCAACTTAACTTGCTTTGATGGATCCCCTATCATTACCTACATAGCAGACAATCAAGAAGAAGTGTAATGAATCAAACAAGAGGTCTATTTCTTATTGAAGATATCAAGAAGCAGTTGAAGTTTGTACTTGTTCCAACAGAGGGGTCTCAATGGATTCTTCGCCAGTACTGTGCAATTCGAGTTCTCTCTGCTGAGCAGCAGCACTGCTCTGAGCTGCGCGAAAAAACTCACCAGCCTGAAGAAAGACAACAGCATGTGAAACTCAACATTATTATTCGTAAAACTATAAATACTGTCGGCAAAGATATGATTAAGAAACAAATCATGAGGCATGCCAATCACTTCTTTTGATTTATGTGGGCAGGGTAGGGTTTGAATCTTATAAATAAGTTGCACATATACGAATATACACATATGGGCATTGTCAAACTTAGCTTTGCTGACAACAACCACCACCAAGCCATTTCCAAACCTTGTGGTTGACTACACAAACCGAACATACACATTGGGTACTAATACTTGAATCCTCCTCCACTTCTCAAATCTAATATGCCATCTCTTCCATTAAGCCATATAATCAGGTCTTTTCTTACTAGTTATTCTGCATCAGGCCTGCTCCTATCCTAACCACCCCTTTCCTAATAACACACATGTTCAGACCATCTTAATTAGGTTTCAGCCACTTATCTTCACTTGAAGCTACTTCACTTAAATATTAACAAAGAGATTTATTCTTAATTAAACCACAAAACCACCCAGCATTTTCACGTCCACCACTCCCATCATATAGATTTAGAGCCTAAAATTCAATGATATCAAATATATAGCACAAATAGAACTGTGATGCAGAAAGTCAGACCATCTCCAGATAGTTATCTGTTTGTTAGGTTGTGTAGTCAATTGAAGTACTGCTACAGATGAGAAACATGGATTTGTGAATATTTATACTCTTGCCCAGTCATTTTTTTAAAAACAGTTTACAGCCCAAAAAAATATCCATTAATTGCAATCACAGGTTCAAGAAAACACCAAGGTTGCCTTCCTATTGATTTCTCTATGTTGTAGAGATTCTGTTCCCTCTCTGTGGCTCATTCAAAAACTTGCAACTTTCCAGGATAGAAGGGTAACATCTTAAAGCATTTATAGCATATCTTTCCAACAAAATTATAGTATTATCTTGTCTCTAGGTATACATAGTTTCTAGCAATGGAACCACTAGTATGGAATTAATGCAAAAATATTCATACCTTCAGCAAAACCAGCCTGTATTCCAATAGCTCATTATAAGAGCGCTCCAGTTTTTCACCATTTGCATTCATTTCAATCAGCTCTGCCTCGAGTTCTCCAAGTTTGACCTACAAAGATTCATGACAAGAAATTAAGCACATCCTATGGAAAATGTACTTCTATCCAAATAATTAACATTATCCTAATATACCTCCAAGTCATCTACATCAATATGATCCTCAGTAGAAATCTTTGCTGAAGGAGACAACCCAGCCTTTGACATTTGCTCCTTGAAAAACCTCAATTTCCGCGCCATCTCTCCCGTTTTTTTAATCTTCCAAAGTACATTAAACCAAAAAAATATATAATAACAATCAAGCTTTGACTAATACAGATGGCCTATCATCATGCACTAAGGCACTAATTGTCACTGTCCCCATATTGAATTATATTATAATTATTTCTGAAGCTAACCCAAAAGCGAGCAAACTGAAAAGATACGTAACTCTGATCATTAAGAAAGATGAGCTCACAAAGTATGCCATCTTCAATGTCCTAATGAGATTAAAATTTCGATATCCTTCTAGCCAAAACAAACTGTAACCAAACACTTCATAACTTTCTTCAATTTTTATTGTGTCTGATAAAATTAGGCCTCCTTGGATAAAAAAAATAAACAAGCGCACCTGTGCTGCTTAAGTCCTCTGGAACGGGCTCTTCTCTGGATTGAGCTGAAATGGAAAAAAGATACATGGAAAAGGCATAAGCCAAATCAAACTCGAATCTCAAAACACCAGATAAAATCTACAGACCAAAGTCCTGGCAATTCTACATTCGAATCGCAATCTCAATTGAGCTCGCAAAACACTCATTCCGCAACATAAAAATCAAAATTCGAAGCACAACTATAGCAGAACAGGAACAAGTTCAGCACAGACCAAAGTCCTGACAATTTCACATTTGAATGGCAATCTCAATCAAGCAAGCAAGACACTAATTCAGCAACATAAAAATCAAAATTCGAAGCACTAAACAAGGATAGCAGAACAAGAACGAGTTCGGTACAGAGCAAAGTCCTGACAAATTTACATTCCAATTGCAATCTCAACTGAGCAAGCAAAACACTAATCCTGCAACTTAAAATCAAAATTCCAAGCACGGAACAAGCATAGCAGAACAAGAACGAGTTCAGTACAGACCAAAGTCCTGACATTTCACATTCGAGTCGCAATCTCAATTGATCAAGCAAAACACTAGCCCAGCAACTTATAATCATAATTTGAAGCACGAAACAAGTATACAGAACAAGAAAGAGTTCAGTTTAGACCAAAGTCCTGAAAATTTCAAATTCGAATCCCAATCTCAATCAAGCAAGCAAAACACTTATACCGCAACTTAAAACCAAAATCAGAAGCAAGGAACCAGTATAGCAGAACATGAACGAGTTCCAGAAAATTTCACATTCGAATCGCAATCTCAATTGAGCAAGCAAAACATTGATTCCGCAA
>JAYMTN010000861.1:0-14506 GCA_036897425.1 Erodium trifolium | reverse complement strand
ACTATTATAATAATAAAAAATCAAACAACACCTGCTGGGATTCGACCCAAGTGTCTTACCATGGAGGTAAGTGTACTTTAGTGACTATTTATGAATAAATATATATGTATATAAATGTTAAACATAGCTCATAATCACTCAGAATAGCCCAAATCCGCCTGGAACCGCCCGATCTGGTAAAATCGGGTCGGTGTTCTAAAAATCAGCACCTAGGCGGCCGCGTGGGCTGATTTTTAGAACACTGAAAAAGATACCCAGAAGCAAACAAGAAGAAATAAACTAATACACATTCCATTGTCCCCAAGTAATCATTCAAGCATCATATTTCCGCAATGGACATGTGGATTCAAGGCCCATTCAGTGGCTGGAAGGGGTAGAGGGAAAATACAAAAAAAAAGGTTGCCAATAAAAAAGATGCACATTCCAATATTCAAACTTTTGCGATGTCAAATATTATTTGGAATACCTTAACAGTACCTTTTACAGCTCAACCCTCTTCAACTTTCTTCTTACTCACATGACTATGGTCCTCCGAAAGGAAAAGTCATAAAATAAACAAAGGGCTCTCATTTGATTATTGAACACGTTCTTTCATTTTCGTTATCAGCATTACAAAACAACTCTAGTCATACTAACATGCAGCATGAAATAAAGTCTGCAACCCCACAAAAACATTATCACAAAATTTCATTCATCACCTGTTTATATCTCTCCCTTGACTAATTTTACTTACAGTGGTACACTGAATTAAGCTGTTTTATGAATGCAAGGATAAATGTAATCACAAGGGAAAGTCATGTCAATGAAAATTTCGGTTTATTCAATGAGTAAATACTTATGAGGGTAAAGATCATGACACTAGGTGATAAGTTAAACGGCTAACTTCTAGCTAACATTTAGTGTCATTGTCTACATGAATGACAGTTGAACCAGACCCATTTGTAAATTAAGAAATTGTATGTGTCATATAATCATCTCATAAGAGACTCCCAGAAGATTTAGTATCACGAGTGTTGCAGCTCCATGATAAGACCTTAGCAGAAAAGAATGTTAGCAATATAACAACGGATAGTTATGCGATAAAAATAATAAAGGTTCCAACTTTGATATGTGAGAAGAAGATTAAAGAGTTCAAAGGTGGAAGAAGATCAAATGAAACACAATTAGTTGAATATCCCTTTGCTTTCAATTATACTACCAAGAAGCCTTGAAAAGTGTAAGTCCCTCAGGCAACATTTGAAAAAAAAATGCCCTACCACAACAAACAAAAGCAGACACAGAAGCAAAGGTGATTATTTGAAACATTTACCATCGGACAAAGCAATTTACTGTTCTGTCCAGTTAAACATGAGTCAATATGGATGCCCAACTCCTCCATTCTCCTACTCAATTTAGCCGATTTGGGAAGCCCTGTAATTTGCACTTGACCATTTTCTTCCTGCTTGGAGTCCTCATATCTTACTATAAAATTAGTAAAGAAAAAAAAAAACAATAGAACATCAAATTGGTTCCTTCCAGGTTATCAAATGACAGTTAGCAAGCTTTGGGTATCTTAATAATTCACATAACACATACAAAATAAAGCTAAAACCCCAACACAGACTAGAAATAGAAATGGGTATGAAGAAATACAAACAAAAATACCATTTTTTTTCCTGAAGACGAAGCACGGGGACAAGATAAAAATGCAAAAAAAAAAAGGTTCGAAGAAAGCACCTGAAGTATAGGAGAGGCCATTGGTCTGAAGGCAAAACACTGGGCGAGTCCTGGAGATGGGTTTGGAAGAAAAGGAAGGGCAGAGACGCCTGGAGGAGCGGAGGAGGCGCAGAGGAGGTGATGAAGAGACGGGGAGATGAGTGGGTTTGAGCAGATGTTTGGAGCCCATGCGTCGAATGGTAGAGGATGAAGAGATGAGAAAGGAGAGTCTGCGATAAGGGTGAAGGACAAGCAGCATGACTCTGAAAATGTCTGCCTCTCTCGCAGACTGAGGTTCTTCTTCGTCTACACAAGGTGAAGCTCCATGGATGAGCGTCTGGAGGGGTTAAGGGTTTAACGATAGCTCCTCTGACTCAGACAGTGGTATTATAAGGCTTCCTGTGTTTGGGCTGGGCTTTTTTGCTTCGGGTTTGGGCTGCCAAACCTATTCATTCGTATACAGCAACCCCTTCTTCCTGCGCAACTCCACAACGAGAGGCAAGCATTTCCATCGCCGGCAGCAACTCAAGGGCAAGCTCCTGATTCCCATCACATTTCATTGATTCTTGTGATTTGAAAATTGTAGGCTATGTGAGTTGCTTGTACTTGTACATCAATTTTAGTCTTAAGTTACTCTACAGTCCTCGAGCTAAATGGCTATTAAAACTTCTTTTTCATGTACAAATTTTGTTTCTCTATTACATTACCTCTATCCATAGAAGCAAAAACACTGCCACTTCCATGTATAGTCTGAAAGGCCTTCATTTTTTGTTCAAAGTTTCGATTTTTTCCTTCAATTTTAAGCTATTTTGCACTTTTTATTATGCTAAAGAAATAGGTTATGGTTCTTGAAGGCTCATCAACTTTTTGGGATTTTTTTCGTGAGCTTTGAGTTTGACTATGATATGACTATTTTTGTTAAATACTGGGTTTTAAACTGTTGATTGATACTTAGTTAGAGTGGTTATAGGAGAGGTTTGTTGAGAAGACATATTGGTGGTGAATAAATAAACTAATGTAATGAGTTTGATTTATAAGAAATCAATTTGATCACATGTTCATGAGTCGTATTGGGTTTGTTTTATCGGAACTTAATTTAGCTCCTTAGAACATTTGGTTTTGTTTTTTCTTCCCTAATGTTGTTCTAGTTAGTTCCCAATTAGAATGAAAGAAAGGTGTTTGCTTGGAATTTATTGAAATATGGGACTCTGAATCAGTAACTAAATAAAGACAATTATTTATAAAGACTATATTTAGTTGATGTTTTTTCTTCTTAAGGTTAGTGTTACTTTATCCACAAAGAATTGTAATCTGCAGTTGACTTTTGCTAAGGGTGCCAATACTTTCTTAATTTTTTCTCTATATTTATCAATTGTCGATGACTACCCCTGAACTAAATTCCTGATTCCGCCCCTGTTACCTGGACAGTACAATCACTTGCCAAACACAATGGTAAATGTTTCAAATAATTATCTATGCTTCTTTGTTTCTGTTTTTGTTTGTTATACAGTAGTAGAGATTCTTTTTTTCCCAATGCTGCCAGAGGGAGTTGCACTGAAAAAATAAAAGGATATTAAACTAATTGTGTTTCATTTGATCTTCTTCTTCCACTGCAAATTCTTTAACTTTCATCTCACAGATCAAAGTTGGAACCTCTTAGTTTTATATCACATAACTATCTGTTAGTATATTGCTATTGCTACAATTCTTTTCTAATAAGGTCGTGTCATGGAGTGGCACACACGTACACTTTCTTAACTTACAAATTGGTCTGGTTCAACTTTTATTTATGTGCTATGCAGTTTAGAGACTATGGCCGCTAAATGCTACCAAACTGTTGTCCAATTGACTTATAACCTAGCATCATGGTCTTTACCCTCATAGGAATTACTTATATAAAAAAAAAACTTTTCACTGACATGACTTTCCCTCGTGAGTACATATGCAGTTTAGAGACTATGGCCGCTAAATGTTACCAAACTGTTGTCCAATAGACTTATAACCTAGTATCATGATCTTTACACCCTCATAGGAGTTACTATATAAAAACCAAACTTTTCACTGACGTGACTTTCCCTCGTGATTACATTTATCCTTGCATTTATAAAGTAGCTTAAATCAGTGTACCGATGCAAGTAAAATAGGTCAAGGAAGAGACTATAATCAAGTGATAAATGAAATTTTGTGATGAGGTTTTTGTGGGGTTGCTTGATAAATAGGGGTTGCAAACTTTATTTCATGCTGCAGGTGAAGATGACTGGAGCATTTTTTTAACAGTGACAAAGAACATGTTCAATAATCAAATGAGAACCCTTTGTTCATTTCATGACTTTTCCTTTTGTAGGACCATAGTCATGAGAGTAAAAAGAAAGGTGAAGAGCTTTGAATTGTAAGAGATACTGTTAAGGTATTCCAAATAATATTTGGCATTGCAAAAGTTGTATTTTGGAATGTGTATTTTTTATTGGCAATTTTTTTTTTTGTATTTTCCCCTTACCCCTTCCCACCCGCCGAATGGGATTTGAATCCACATCTCCATTGTTGAAATATGATGCTTGAACCATTGCAATGTTTCCTTTGGGACAATGGAATGTGTAATAGTTATCTTCTTTTTTCTTTTGATCAGAGCGTTTAGTTAATTTCTGCTTGTTTGCTTCTGGGCTTTTATAGAAAAATATTTTATTTATTTATTCCAAATTTGTATTTAAAGCCATTTTTGTCATTGTTAGTGCAACGGCAGGCAATCAAGAGAGAAGAGCTTATCTGTTTTTATCGAGTGAGAAGCAGAGCTGACCATGGAGTGGAAGACCAGCACCTACTTGGCAAATCTGTTGCAGTCTTGCATTGACAAGAAAGCCCATCTCACAGGCAAGCTCCTCCATGCTTGCATCCTACGTACGGGTCTATTCTCCGACACCTTTCTCTCTAATCGCCTCATTGAATTCTATGCCAAATGTGGGAACACGGGTTCTGCCTACAAGGTGTTTATCAAAATGCCTCACAGAGACATATACTCTTGGAATGCCATTCTAGGTGCTTATTGTAAAGAAGGAAACTTTGAGAGTGCATTTTCTGTGTTTGGGCAAATGCCTGGGAGAAATGTAGTGTCTTGGAACACTTTGATCAGTGCCTTGGTGAGAAGTGGGTTTGAGAATAAGGCGTTGGGTGTTTACAGAATGATGATTTGGGAAGGATTTGTGCCGACCCGTTTCACTTTGGCTAGTGTTTTTAGTGCGTGTGGGGCAGTTTTGGATTCAGAGCGAGGAAGAATATGCCACGGGCTTGCCATTAAGATTGGTCTTGATAAGAATATGTATGCGGCTAATGCATTGTTGAGCATGTATGCCAAGTGTGGAGTTACCAGGGATGCGATTAAAGTTTTTGGAGACATGCCTACGCCTAATGAGGTTACTTTTACTGCAATGATGGGTGGGTTAGCACAGACTGATCAAATTGGGGAGGCTTTGGAGATGTTCAGGATGATGTGCAGGAGGGGGATTCATATTGACTCTGTTTCACTCTCAAGTGTTTTAGGTGTTTGTGTTAGAGGGCAGAGTGGAGAACCTAGGCTTTGTGATCGAAGTGGTGGCTGTTCAAGTAATGTGGGTGGGCAACAAATACATGGTCTGACCATTAAACTTGGGTTTGAAACAGATCTTCATTTAAATAATTCTTTACTTGATATGTATGCAAAAAATGGGGACATGTATAGTGCCGAGATAATCTTTGCTAATCTGCGTGAACTTAGTGTTGTTTCGTGGAATGTTATGATAGCTGGATATGGCCAGAGTTACCAGAGTGAAAAAGCTCTTGAATATCTCCACAGAATGCAAAGATTTGGTTATGAACCAGATGAGGTAACTTGTATCAATATGCTGGCTGCATGTGTGAAGTCTGGAGATATTGAAAGTGGCCGTCTAACATTTGATGCAATGCCATGCCCAAGTTTAAGTTCGTGGAATGCTATACTATCTGGCTATTTCCAGAAGGGGGATCATAGGGAGGCAACAAAGCTTTTTAGAGAAATGCAATTTCGAAATGTGCAATTTGACAGAACTACTGTGGCTGTCATCCTTGGTTCATGTGCGAGCATGAGGCTTCTGGAGTCTGGGAGACAGGTGCATGCTGCCTCACTAAAGGATGCCTTTCATACTGACATGTATGTTGCCAGTGGACTAATAAGCATGTATTCAAAATGTGCAAAGACAGAGATGGCAAAACGGATATTTTATAAAGTGCCCGAATCAGATATTGTCTGCTGGAATTCAATGATAGCTGGCCTTTCACTTAATTCTCTAGACAATGAAGCTTTCGCCTTCTTTATGCGGATGCGACAAAATGGAAAGTTTCCTACCCAATTTTCTTATACTACCGTTCTGAGTTCTTGTGCTAAGTTATCTTCTGAGTCTCATGGGATGCAAGTTCATGCCCAGGTAGTGAAAGATGGATATATAAGTGATGTCTTTGTGGGAACTGCTCTTATTGATATGTATTGTAAGTGTGGTGATGTAGATGGGGCTCGGCAGTTCTTCGATATGATGCCTAGCAAAAATACTGTTACTTGGAATCAGATGATACATGGATATGCACAGAATGGAGAAGGAAATGAGGCTGTCTCTCTCTACCAAGACATACTTAAATCGGGTGAAAAACCTGATGCCATAACTTTCGTTGCTGTCCTGACTGCTTGTAGTCATGCAGGATTGGTTGATGAAGGGATTGAAATATTCAATTCAATGCAGTGGAAACATGGAGTGGAACCTGTTTTGGATCATTATACTTGCATCATTGACTCTTTGGGCAGGGCTGGTAGGTTCGACGAAGCAGAAGCACTTATAGATATGATGCCTTATAAACACGACCCAATCATATGGGAGGTTTTGCTTAGTTCTTGTAGACTTCATGCTAATGTGACCTTAGGGGAAAGAGCAGCTGAAGAGCTTTCCCGACTGGACCCTCTCAGTTCTGCTCCTTATGTGCTTCTTGCTAGTATCTATTCTTCTTTAGGAAGATGGGATGAAGCTAAAGCTGTTAGAAAGATGATGAGTGATAAACAGGTCATTAAGGAACGGGGATATAGTTGGATTGAGCCCACGAACAGTGTGATGGATGATAGTTATAGCGTGGTTGAAGATGGAGGTCAACTGGTCAACCTGTAGATTTTTATTCAGTTGATATTACAATGTTGGGACACAATTTGCATTTGAAACATAACCAAATGAGATGGTTGTTCCTATTTTATTTTTTTGTGGGGCTTTTGAATTCTGGACGAGTGATGTGCAATGAGCTTCAACCATTGCTTCCCATTGGAACATTATTGGTACTGGCACTGCCATACAAAATTCCATGAAGAACTTGACACAGACCAGATGTAGTAGACTTGAATCATCCCAAAGCTTAGAATGGTTTGCAGATTTGACTCTGGATGCCATTTTTGAGGAAGCTCGCTAGAAAGTGCAAGTCTCAGCAGTGGGAGGGGAGGGATTCATGTGAAACAGAACGTAAATAAAAGCCTTAAAGATCCCTTGAAAAGGTAACACAGAAATGTTCATATTGAAATATCAATTTCTTTAAATTTCATATGTTTAATCTTTTCCAGGCTACTAGATGTTTAATCTTTCAAAGATGCAATTGGGGTTCACATTTCCCTTATAGAGAACTATTTTAATCTCATGTTGTTGATAGGTTTTGGAATTGTTTCAAAACCTTTGACAAAATGTTGATTTTCAAAACAGGAGTCCTTTTGCTATATTGTTGTTACAAGTTTTGGGCGGTGCATGTAATGTAGGTTCTCAAGAATATGAAACCAGCTGCATTGCAGGACGTAATCGAAAGTGCAGAATCAAATTGGGCAAGCAATTAAAATAGAGCAGAGCCAGTATTGTACTCGCACGTAAGTTGTATTGTTCCATGTAGTTTGAGTTACAGCTTTGATAAGCTTTGCCCTCGCGTGTGTGTGTGATGTGGAAGGAACTGTGATTTTGAGAAGAAAAGTTATCATTGAGTGAAATTTGTTGATTTGGTTAGGTTTTGCATATGCAAATTTAATATTCTGTGAGTCTAGTTTAGTATATTTCTCAGAAAAATGCATGGCCCACAAGTTGTGTAGATAGACTTGGAAGATTTCTTTTGTTTCATCTAAAAATTTCGACCAGCCTACAGTACTTCATAGCTCCATAGACAAACTAATATTCAGTCTGTATCCATACATCACTTTAAAATGGATGAGTTTCGGAGATAAAGACTAGCGCCATTTACAACCATGCTCAGGATGATAAAGATAGTTTCTCATTCAGGGATATGAAGCTCAATCATAGACTCGATGTCCCACAAGGGAGGCTAACTGGATAGCGATGGCCCCGAATAAGATGTCACCTTGACGACATACCACAGTCTCTTGAAACAAAAGACTGCATAAACCTCATCAATGTTCACCCAATGCTCTCCATATCCTTGAAGGTGGACTGAAATCATCAAACAAGAGCTTTGTTCCTGAAGATGGCCCATCACACTAGCCAACCCCAACTCACAACATCAAACCGGGACGGAAATCTTTGGATGCAACATTGTGGGATATGCACTCCTTTTGAGTATAACTAATGTTTTGTTAGACTGAAAGGAAATGAAATTTGCACATGCAAAACCAAACCATAACAGCAATTTCAGTTTGCTTTCGGTTCCCCTGACCTCAACAATAACCTTTCTTCTCAAAATCGCAACTCCTTCCTCATACCATATATACACACACACAGGTAATAAGCTTATCAAATCTGTAACTCAAACTACATGGAACAATACAGCTTCTGTACGAGTACAATACTGGCTTAGCTCCTTTTTAACTGCTTTCCCAATTCAATTCTGCACTTTCAATTGCTTCGCGCAATGCAGCTGGTCCCATATTCTTGAGAACCTACATTACATGCAAAACCCAAAATTCATGATCACAATACAACATAAGGAAACGCCTGTCTGACATTACATGCAACAAGGTAATTAGCTTTTCCTCTTTGCAAAGCAAAAAAAGTCGTTATCAAAATAGTTCTCTTAGAGGGAAGTACAAACCTCATTTGCATCTTTGAAACAACTGGACTCATCTTTCCGTGGCCACTTTACTCGCCAGCATCTGCTACCCCCACAAAAGATTAAATAAACATATAGAAATCTAAGTTTAGAACTTCTAAGGCTTTTTACCCTTTCAAGAATATTCAGCATTCAATTTGCTGGTTCATTTAAGACCACAACGTTTTACATACAGCTGGTATCTCGTTAAGTTAAGACTTCATTTATAATCTGACAAATTCAATTATAGTGTAACATGCCCAACACCAAATACGCATTAAGATCTGTGCTCTCAAGCAAGTAAAGAGTTCTTTAAGTATGAGATAACAATTAAAATTTAGGTAATAACTATATTTGACTGCTTCCTTCTGGAAAGAGAAGAAAAAGGAAAAAAAATGTAACCTTTCTTTTCCAAGGCGACGTGCAAGCTCTACAGCCAAGGCATGACCAGGTATGTCGTCATCCGTAGCCAGAATGATGCGTGATGCCTAACAGGTTTATGGGAAAGTAGGAATAAGACATGTATGCATATTATATCAATTTAAGCTTGGTCTATGAATTGGATGCTGGTTTACAACCTTGTCCAAGTATTCTTTGCAGTTCCATAAATATTGAAATGCAGAATCCTGTACACATATACACAAATATAAGAATTAGCAACAAAAAAATGGAAGGTTGAAAAGGGGCTATCTGATCCTTCAAGATGAAAGAAAGAAACAAGTCAATAACATTACAGACCATTCTATATAGAGGCAAGTTGGGTAAGACCAAAATATAACCACTATTCAGGAACTAATATCTCCTTGTCGGTATAAACATAATTATATTTCCTCTATATTCAATATAAAACCTTAGACATACTTGAAGAATTTATCTTATAGACTATAGATACAGCAATAACCATGCACATTTAAGCCTACGACAGAACTTATATCTGTCCTGATGAACAACCACAGAAGAAAAGAAATTCCCAAAAGGCCTCATATAGTATTAATGAGGCATAAGTGTAACATTTAATCTTGTAAGGTCTAATACATATAGAGATAAGACATCATGGGATTAACACATTAAATTTCTAATCTGCAACAGCAGTGTGGACTTTCTGAGTGTTGAGTATTTATACCTCAATAAAACCAAATAGGACACCTCATTGTGAAGAAATATATCCAACGCTTAGCATGCCGAAAAATTGTAGCAATTTTTAGAGCGTACATGCATGTATATATACACTTGTGACTGTGCAGACACATATACAAGAGACGGGGAAAGAAAGTGGAGGATATATTCGTGTATGGAATGTACTGGAACATATTTTTTTCACCAGGATATGAAATTCTATTAACAACAAATATATAACCAGCAACTGAGTTTACTATTCTCAGTTTAAGACCAAAATATAATTAGTTCTCTGAATGTGGAAAGTTGACAGAGTGTCCTTCAACAGATTAGACAAACCTTTTCCAAAGGTGGTAATGGTTTTGATGAAACCGTTCCTGGAGCACCACCTGGAACACTTACACAATTAATGAGACCGGCTTCCTCCACTGAAAGTTTGTCTGTTTCACCTTCAACCTATATCCAACACCAAAATTCTAATGATGCCAAGAGATAAAACCAACTCTTCAGAAGAATCCAATATGTATTCAGTATTTACAATGATGATTTCATCAGCATCAATTATGTCGTTCAGTCCATACAAAAACTTCTCTGTGCCCTTCTCCTGAAAGTTGATACATGATATACAAAATGAATTTTAATCAGAACACATCCACATTCTACCTCACATAAAAAAATGCATGTAATAAAAAAGTTCTTACAATCTGTTGTTGTACACGAAATTAACTAAAGATATATACTCAAGGGGACTTCAGAAATTAGTTCGGTGAGGGTATGCCCATATGAACTAAATGCCTTGATTCAAATTATAAGCAATTCTACCTTCATCTTTACTTTAAATCATGCATTATTAAAATAATCCTGATTTACTTAGTCACCAAATAGAAATATATAAAACCAACTTCATAATACTACTTAAAAACAAGTCAGTGTAGAAGAATTTTGTCTTTCTGTTTAAATTAGACATTTAGTTTTAAAAGAAATACATGCATATTTTCTGTATAAAAAAGATGTCGCATAATTATAACTACACTTTCATAATCAGGGATCTGTATGTCATCCTTTCACAGCTACACCAATATTAAACAAAATGGTAAGGTTTGGCAAATGTACCTGCCAAAACCTCCTTCCCGTGGTGCGATACTTGCAACCAACAAGCAGATCATTTTGTTTATAGGTAAAAGCAATGGCAGCCTGCAGACAGAAGTTTCATGACAATTTAGAGATTGTATCCTCTGTATTCTGTAACTGTGTAGCCGTGAAGGTAATATTAATTGGAGAACAGGAAGCAAATTGAATAAATCATTTCACCACTGTACTTGTATATACATGACAAAGGCTTGCCATGAAAAATGATATTTCTCCTAGCAAAGTTCAAGGAGACATGAAGTGTATGTACAAATTCTCAAGGGTATGAACCATGTTATACACACTATTTTTTTTTATCCCTCATTGTTCCCAGCATCCATATGGAACCCTAACTAATTCTCTTGAAAATGCAACTAGAAGTCCAAACACTTTATAGAATTTGCAGGCTCAAGGTCCCTAAGTGATGGAGCTTGGAGGAAATAACATGATATAAAAGGGGAAAATTGCAAAAAACTGCCCTTAAGTTTTGAGCTCGAGCAGATCGGAGCCTTCATTTTTTTTCGTGCAGATCAATACCTTAAACTTTTCTTAAATTGTACCGTCATTTCTATTTAACGGAAATGACAGGAAAGTGACCTAAGTTTCCCAAAAAATCCAAAAATTTCCATTGAACTAAAAAATCTAAAATAATGAGAGAGAAAAAGATGAAAAGGGGGTTTGACCTTTTCATTCATTTTTAATGGAATTAGTGATGGTGCGCCCAGAAAAGAGTTGTAAGGCACCAATATGCTCCACTTGAAACATCAGGGCACCGATCTGTTTGAGCCCAAAACTTATGGGCACTATTCCGCTACAAATATTAGGAACTGTGGGAAGGCTGGTTACTATGTTTGTACTTGATTTTAGATAGGACTGAATACACAGAGAAATAAAAACTCGGCCTAGTAAAGTCCTTATCCAATAATAAGTTTAAGCATATATATCTGTCAAACATGCTGTTTTCTATCAGACGCATAGCATAAAAAATTCTTAGTTTTCCATCATGATTGTGACTTGTACTAGGTGATTACCAAACATAAAGTTATAAGGCACATAGTGGACAATTTTCAATTAGCTAGTTGGTCAGTTACCATAGAAAACAGTTAGTATCTAATAATTGTATAACACGTTTGGTTTCCATTTATCCATATTTATTCTACCTATCAAGTTCATTCTGAACCAAAACTTGGTAAACTGTATTTGCAGTCTACAATGCCTCTAATCCCTATAAATTACCCCCAATGTAACAGTAAAAAAAAAAAAAGTAGACAATTGATAAAGGTGAAAGAGTATAAGCAGACCTCACCGCCACGGATTCTCCCACGAGATAATTCCATAATATCATTTCTTTGCAGAGTTTCCTCAGATATTTTTCGCTCACCAAAGTATGCGATTACCTGTAACAACATCAATTAAATTGTAGATTACCAATATTGCATATCAACACACACATATCAGTGTAAAAAGACTTGGTATTAGAATATGAAATCACAATATTAATGGGAGCCATTAAATGGATAAAACATTTAGGAGTACCGTGTCACTCGGTGGTTTTAACCCTAGAGTATCTACTGTCATTTGGCCGGACGACCTCGCCCTGTGGTTTCTTTCATACATTCCCCCATTATCAGCATAGGCCTGCAACCGAAATCAAGAATTAGTCAGCATGAGTTATAATGCAAACATAAATATGTATGGCTAGAGGCTACCTGGCCAGCCCATCCACATTCACTGTGAAAACACCTCCACATAGCAAAATTTCTACAAGAAGCAAGTCAAGCAAATCAAATAAATACAAGACATATGTATGCAAAATAGGAACCAAGTAAGAGTTGCTTACGCATCTTGGATGATATGAAGGGATAAACTCCTCCGCAGCGACTGCCCACCTCCACACTATGTAACAAAGCAAGAAAAATATGAATATACATCTAGAACATGATAAAACAAAATAACTCGCCAAGGCACTGCAAATGACACACCAACATATTGATTTCAAATAAAATGGCATTTACATGTGTTCAAAACAGCACATTGAAGTTTTTTTTCCCTTGGCCAAGATGAAGACTAATTCTAAATATAAAGCATACCCTCTTCAGGCATGACTTATTTCTACTAACAAAAAAAAAACAGGCTATCACAACTTTATAATTCTACAGTACGCAAACTAGGCAGATTAACAAATTAAAGAAAGTATATCATTTCCAACCCTAAACTAAGCATAATGAGTCAACCATTTGCAACTCTATGTTAATGGCATTTTAAGCACACAAAAAAAGGGGTTTAAATACAAAGTGAAGAAGACCTTGGGACAAAACAAGAGATGGTAGCGTCCGGGGACGCAAGAGTCGTCGCAGTTGATTCCGAGAACCTCCATTTTCTGCTTCAACTTGGTCAGCCTAGTCATGTCAGTGCTTGCCTCCTCTTGCTGCTGCTCCAAATTAACTGCAACAGAAGATAAAGGTGCCATTGAAGCAAGGACATGCAATTGTGCAAAGTTTCTCACTTTCCTTTCTTAGTCGAAATGGGTACCTGGAGAAGATGATTTGGCTGCACAGGAGATACAGCGAGGCCAGGTACGGCTCAACCCCAATCCCAATTTCAATCTTCCTCTGGGGAATGATTCTTTGACACTGACACCGAAGGGAAAGTGTCTGGTGAAGGAGGAGAAGAGGTTCTGCTGAAACTCTGTAGCAATCGCCATCTTCGTCTTCTTCCTCCGAGCTCAACACTGACTCTCCCGAAGCTTTCTTTCTTCATTATCGCTTGCTGGCTGAATTTGCTATCTGCCGGTAGAGATCGTATTGGGCTCTACCCAGATCGGCCCATATATGCAGCCCAAAGTTTGAGTCCAGCTACGCGGCCCAATGACGGCAGTTGGTTTGGGAGAAAAAGAAAACCGTTTTCCTAGACACTAAAGATCGAAACCCTAAGCACGACGAGAGGACGACACGTGTCCACCCTCCTCATAAATCGGAGGTCGTTACTCACTAACTCCTAGTATCATTATCACCCTCCCACATTTATCTCCCCATTTTCTAACTGCCCTCTTTCCTCTCTCTACAAAATCTACCTCGTAACAGCAATATACCTTAGTACTCTCTCTCTCTCTTTTGTTTTGCAAAAAATAAGGTAGTTTCGTTGCTGATAAAGGTTTGTCTTACAGAGTCCAACCACAGTCCAAGACAAAGACAGAGACATTATCTTCATTTGTTGCAGCTTCTTCAGGTGTCTGTCTCTAATCACTCTCTCTCCTCTCTAATAGTTTCCATTACACTAACTAACTGTTTTCTCTGCAGATTGTTGCTACAATGGCCTTGAGTTTTTGCTCCGGTGATCATCATCGCATTTTCACGGCAACGGAGCTCCGTCGCCGTAATTTTTACTGCCACACAGACCATGTTGTTTTCGAGAGTCAATTTCTGGACCACCAGCTTGCAGCTGATTATGATTACGATCACGAAAACCACCTGAACTGCTCTGACACCAACTTTGCCAATCCCGTCCC
>JAYMTN010000860.1:0-14510 GCA_036897425.1 Erodium trifolium | reverse complement strand
GCTTAACAAAGTATAGAAGAGAAGCACAACTAGCACCTTTAATATTATTGAAGCCAGGACTTTATATTCAGTACCTTCCATCAAACATGTATGCCAATGCTAATGCTGCCATAAAGCGAGCCATCTTTGATGCAGATGACGAACAAAGATGCACAAGTGCAGGAACTCCCCCTTCTTCAACAATTCGGAGTGCGTTACCAGGATTAAACGCAAGATTCCAAAGAGCACCTGCAGCAGTTTCATGGACATCCTGGAAATAGAAGCAAATTATGTTCAAATTGGTATCATATGCATGGAAAAATAAGATGCGAGGAAGGAAGCACCCATAAACACAGTAAGATTTTCATGTATATATATGCAAGTGCAAGGGTACAGATGTAGGATAATGCAATGATGAAAGAAATGTTATGTAGCACGGAAGAAAAACTATCTTAAGGGAATCGAGAAATTACGTCCATTCATTACTACTGAGAGAGATCTGAGAGTATTTGTTTGGTTTCCTTAAGATAAATTTGCATCTACTGCTACATGAATGGATAGATGAGTAGTTATCATCATTAATTCTTACCACTGATTTACAATATAATATTTTGAGAACAGTTAAATCTAATTTCCACTCAGGTTTTACAGTCTCTTTTGAAACAAAATCATGAACACTTCATTGTTGAGTTCAAACAACACCCAAGATAAGTGTGGGAAAAATATAATATCTTGTGGAGTCATATACTTGAAACAAAACCATAAAAACATTATATTGTGGAGTAGAACAGCACTCACAATATAAGTGATAAAAATCATATATTTAGAATACTTACTTCTGCATCAGAGCGAGCCAATGCAATAAGAGGTGCCACACCTCCCTCTCGTCCTATGGCAATGCTAAAACCAATAAAAACATAAAGCATTAATACCAGAACCATGTATAGAAAATGTCTTAGTTGCATTCATGCATAAATGTCTCATATACTTGTGGTTGAACTCAAATAAAGATTTCTTTGCCAAAACATGGCTAGTGTTGCATAGCTACATGACTGATACAGTCCCGAACTTAGATCGAGCTATGGGATAGGTTGTTGTAGCACTCGTTGGGCAGAATATAAGATCTATGAACTCAATAAGAACCTTCTGGCTGTGTCTTTGTTAATAATTCTTAATGCATTTTTTATTTTATAAACTTGCTTCAAATACAAATATGACACTCTAAGAATAGACATGAGAACCTTACCCTAAGATCAGTTAGTGGATACCCCCAGTAACCCAATAACTGAAATCCATACCAACAATTAATTATTCCAAAAACATTGTTTAAACATAATTCAAATTAACCCCTGAACTTTCTGTGGTTAGAGCAATCCGACCCACTAACCATACTCCCTCCCTAGCGGATGCGGTCGACCTCGCACGCGACCCCCGGATAGGTAGAACACATGACATTAACAACTTTCTGGGAAGCTTCTGGAGTTGCTAATCCAACAGACATAATCCATGAAGCTTGAGCAATATCAACTTCAATTGAACATTCTCCTAGTATGATCATTAAAGCTGCTAATGGTTTGGCTCTTGAAGATGCAACAGCCAGTTTTGGAGTCAGAATCTTCTTCTCAACTTCAGTTCCAAACAAACCCAAATTAGACCTGCACCAAATATAATTCTTGTCTAAAAAGATGACACTTTCTCTCTAGCGTCTGGAACAGGTCTTTCCAACTGGACAAGCGCCCACGTCTTTCCAACAAGATTTTCAAGAAGTACCAAAAAGGATTATATTACGCAAGGCCAGAAGTGGCTTAGCTCACTTCCATAAATCAGGATGACATGTATATGCAGTCTTGTAGCGTTCTTGTAACCATAAAAGCATGATAGACACTGTTTACTGACAACAGGTTTACTACCAAGCTTCTTGCAGGCCCTGGATATGATTGCCTACATCTGAGACTTATATCGAGGAGTCGCACGGTTCCTTGGTTGTCTAAGTCCGTCTATTCCTCCCTGTAAGCTCCATGGTTCGATCATTTCTTCATAAAGAATCTAATCACACCTCGCTTGCAATATGGGAGAGGGATCTATTTGTTGTTTACTCGTTTCGGAAATACTTACTTGCAGCATAGGAACAGCAGCAAGTGTTCCCGTGCCTCCATCCCCCAATGTCGTATCCCCCAACTTTGGTTGGCAAGTTGACGACTTTCACTCCCATTTTAAACTTCCCCTATACCTCTCGCTAGCTCTGGTGGTCCACCATAATTGTTGACTTCGATACTAATTGATACGGTCCCAAACTTGGATCGAGTTATAAGATAGGTTGTTGTAGCATTCGTGAAAGAGAAAGTCGGATTTTAACAAGAACCTTTCGGCTTTGTTTTTTTTTTAATAATTCCAGATGCCTTTCTTATGACCCAAACTTGCTTTTAATACAAATGGCACTCTTAAAATGGACATGAGTGGAGAACTCTCTTCTAAGATCATGGTTACAGGATATCCTCAATATCCCAATAATTGAAATCCATACTAAAAATTAAGTATTCTAAAATCATTGTTTAAACATAATTCAAACTAACCCCTAAACTTTATGTGGGTCTTATGCTAATATGTTGCTACGGGTTCGAAGCAATCCAAGCCCATAACAATGACCTTCGCAGACCTTGTAACACTCGTACCATTCAGTAATAAATAAGTTTTACAAGCTACGGGTGTAGAGCCTGAATGTAAAGTTTATAAATTTCAAGATTGGCATTATTCACAAAGGACATAGCCAGGTTTATACAAGACTATGATATCATCACAATAAATATAAACTCAAGATTGATATATGAAGCCCAAATTCTATCTTAGATTTGATTCAACATGCTCTAATTATAATGAATGAATAGTTGGCAGGCTGGAGATTCACTATTTAATAGATAGTTGGGAAACCTCTCCTTGGTTGTGTGTATATGTGTGTGTTGTGTAAAAAAAGTTATGATGGAATAAAAGTAGTCTTGTTCTCCACTAGCATCAGAGCTCATCTAACAGTATGGGCTTAAAAGGCTTCTATGGTTGCAGCTCAAGTGTGCAGTAACAGTGCTTGAGATTCCAAAAGTGCCCAATTGTGCATGTTCCCTTCCTGTCCAGGTGTGCAGCCAGGTTCTTCTATCTCTTCGGCGAGTTCCACTATTTCTGCCATGAGTGGTTGGACCGCCTCTAGCTCCGGGTCCCCCTACACGGCTGATCTGCACCAGCTCTACTCCCCTGTTGCGCGTGGCCCACAAGCGTCGTCGTAGTTTGCCACTTTTGCTACCTGATCAGACTGGGTACCCTTCTCTCTTTTAGTCGTTGAAATTTATTGTGATGGAAGACAGACCCAATAGCTCTATTACGATGGATGTAATTCCAATGATCTCAAAAATCACCGATCACAAGCTAACTGGTTCAAACTATCCGGATTGGTCAAAGTGTTTATATTTATCTATGTAGTATTTTTAAGGATGATTACCTCTTCGATGACCTGCCTGACGATGATACACACCCATAAACAATGGTTACGAGGGGTGCACGTCTCTTTCCACAAGTCCTAAATTCTATTGACTCAAAAGTGGCATGTCTGGTCAATCTATATGAGTATGTTAAAGATTTGATGGACTATTGAGATTTTTTCTATTATGGGAAAGGAAGTATTAGACGTATTTATGATGTATGTCATAACTTTTATTGTGTTGAACAACGAGACCAATTTTTACAAACCCCTGCTTCATGAACTCCAAGAAGATTTACGAGAAGATAAATACGCTAATACCCTTTTGTCCTGATATCAAAGTTCAACACACTCAACGAGAACAGATAGTGATTATGAGCTTTCTACAAGGACTCTTGACTACCCATTCGAATCGGCTAAATCTCACATCAACAAAAAATGTTATAATATATAGCAAAAATTATAATAACATAGAAGTGAGGATTGATTTATCATGGCAACATTTACCAATATTGATGCATGTTTATAATTTATTTTGATTTTTATCCAATTGATTCTTTGTTCATTTGTCTTATTATTATTTTTGCCCACGTTTTTATCTTCCTTCACCAAGAATATATTGCCTTACCTTGTGAAATTCAACCCATTCCTTTTGGACTAAAATGTGGTTTCATATTAATGGGTTTGAGCGGTATCTAGAAGAATGATAGGCTCATCCTTGCATCAAAACTCCATCTTAATAAATGCTTAAATGGGATTAACTTCACTAGTTGTTGTTGAATATTTTATTTTAACTAATATAGTAGAGGGATAAATTATAATCACGTCATCGAAGTTACTTCCAAATGAACTCGAACATTATTAGTACATCAAAAATAGATATAATACTTTGTTCATTTTGTTTTACTTTTTTTAGTGTGAATCTTATGACCAAAAAAAAAAAAGAATACACGAGATATCAATATCGAAGTAATGCATAAGAAATAATACAGATGGGAATTCGTTGACACAATAAGACATAAGAAACGATATACATACGTACAGAATGATTTACCTACCTATTGGCTTCTGATACAGACAAGCCCCAAAGTGCACCAGCAGCCCTCTCTTGCAGACCGGGGGGAGCATTTGAACAAGATTGTGCAAGCGCAACCTGTATAGCCCAAGTGACATTAAAGTTTCAACATACCATGGAACTTCATACCAGATAAGATATGATATACTCATAAATCAATCAAAATTGTAGTTCCACGTATGCTACTTCTGACAGATATTGTTATCACTCAACAATTCATTGTTTCATGTCAAACTATAGTTCATGTCAAGTTGCTCCAAAACTAAATATCGCATATTGAATTCAATACTCTACATCCCACCTCACAAATTTACAATATAATATATATGTGAAATAAACTTTATTCATAAATAGAAAATATCAGATGTTTTTTTCCCTTTAACCTATCTGACATATATATTCAAGAAATTAGCACTTAACAGCATGTGTTCATATTCATTAAAAAAATCAATATGCACACGCCACCTCTGCTTTTCACTATCCATATAGATGATGCAATATAAAAAAAAATTATATCCATTAAAAAAAATGGATAGCTTACAAGAACAGAAACAAGCATTTAGAAAATTTTGTACTTATTTACATCATGTGGACATCAGTTGGTGATGTCGCATGGATTTTTGCCCACCCTCTACATGGGTTTTCGCCAATAATACCTTCCGAAGAGGGGGCAATGATATTCAGAGGTATCAATGAATGAATATGCGGTCGTTCGAAAGCGTATCGGCATCAATGCAATTCAACATGAGATTAACTTCAACACTAGGTGATGCCTACTTGTCAATTTATGGTTTTGGTAAGTGGGCACTTGTTCCGTTGACCACTTCACATTATATTCGAGCATTGTTAACTCGAATTATTGGTCCACTATTCATTCGATACTTTTCACCATTATTGTTCATCTTCTGTTGTATAGGTGCCAGGAATCCTTCACGGGTAGTTTCGACTTGCTTTTGTTGCTCTCATTTTCAGGGTTTTGGTGATTTTTGATAAAGCACTCGTTTTGATCGTGGCTTCGACATGGTTTGCACCATCGTTGTGCTTGCTTGAATATGTTTTCCACCGTTGTAATGCGACATAGTTGTAGAAGTTATCTTGCATCATCATTATACGACGTAGTTACATGAAGTTGCATCTCATCGTCTTCATGCGACGTAGTTCCTTGAAGGTATTTTTCATTGTTCCTATGTGACGTAGTTGCTTGAAGAAAATTGCGTTATATTATGCGACATAGTTGCTTGAAGAAGTTCTACACTGTTATTGTACGATAAAGTTGCCAATAAGTTTTGGCGATTTTCTTGAAATCCATCATTCTTACGCATTCGTAAAATTCAGATGTTTTGCACCGTCCCTATGCACATAGTTGCTTGAAGATGTTATGCACTCTCGCTATAGCGTAGTTGCCAATGTTGAGGTCCTTTATTCCACATCGAAAAATGTGGATCTAAACACCCGCTTAGATACCAAGTTTGACATCCATCTATCGACTTAAGCTTTTGGATAGGTTGAAGTTTAATATGACATTAAAGCTTGATTGATCTCCCACCTATCAGCTAATGTGAAGAATTCTATAGAGCCTGTAGCGTGCTCGAGGGGTATTTAAGTCATCCAGTTCCACTTTGAAATTATGTGGATCTATACACCCTTTTAAATAACAAATATAGGCCTCCACCAATAAGCTTCAACTTTTACGTAGGTTAGACTTCAATAGTAATGTCTCACCTTATGCTCCAGGGTCACATTTCATTGGTGAAATGGTAGGTGACCTATTTAGCATAACTTCCCTTGGGGAGACCAAAGAAAAATGCAATGCATGTGAGGTGAGTATTGAAATACATCTTTCAATAATTACATGTTGACCCCGGTGTAAGAGAGTACAAATAAAAAATAAAATGGTTTGAGGCTATCAACTTGCTCCCTTTTCAGTACAAAAGCTCAAGTCTGTGTGGCCCAAACAGAATTTAACATTGTATTAAAACCTTGTTAAGAAAAATCTTAAATTGTTGAGTTGTGTGTTATCACCATAGCTACCAAAACAGGAACTTTCTCACTTTTTTAACCAATCTCTATAAAAAAATCTGTTCGCCTTTATTATGTATCCACCTTGGCACCATATCACATTATCAATATAGCACCTCCCCAGTCATGTCACCTTTTTATCATTAATAGACGAATTCTAAATATTGCTTGCAAATTCAAGGTTACCATCTTCAGCTTAAGGGATGTGAAAGAGTATCAATTAAGGTATGATATTCACTGCACATTTTTATTATAGGCAATAACTGCAAGTATGTTGATGAGACCAGTGACTTTGCACCTATCGAAAGGAGTGTCATGTCTCCCAAAAATCTTTGTTCATATTCCTTTCACTTGTGGGAAAGATATTATATAATCTTTGGATATCCTAGATTTAGGTCTTTTTGATCTATTATATTTCATATTTCTACTTAGTTTCCTTTTCCTAATTCAGCTTGCCATACCACAATATATATACGGATCTCTTTTGTGCTTTACATACATCAATCATTTTCAAGTAAATACCAAAAATATTACAAGTAATAATTAATTAATATTTTATAAATATTCTACCACTCAATGTACTGTTCAACAAGTTTAACTGTCTCTTAATGCATGAGTCCTAACATACAAACTGGCATTTGGTCAATATGTTGCAATCCATGAGGCTCCAGACCTTCACGGAAGGGGACCTAGCCGTAACTGGTACTCATGTAGCACCTCTACTCAATGGGACTCTTGGGTACTTACAGGATAAGAAAACAAGTGAACAGTGTTTTTAAATCATCGTTGTACTTTTTTAAGTACAATCGATCTAAACTGTATGTCTTGGGAAAGAAACTTAATAGAATACATAAATGACTTAGGAAAGCAAAGAACGGTCCTTAAACAGTAGAGTATTCTACAAGATTTGATGTTTGATTAAGTATTTGAGAACCATTCATATTATCAAAGCAACACTTTCATCATGAAGATAAACTGATAAATGTAATGAAACCCGTTGCTTGTGAAAGATCATGCATATCATATAAGACGAGACATACATGACTTGAATCAATTCAAAAAAAAATAGTTGGAATGGTTATGGGTTTAAACCCAAAAAAATGCACAATGACATGTACATATGATAGCTCATCTTTCTTCCCATATTTAATCAAAATTCTCAAATAAAAAAGGAAATGAATATCTAATTCAATCAGCTTTAATAAGCTAGATAAGTTAGTTGAATTGTGTCGCTCATAGTTTGATTCATTGCCAATTCATTGCCAAACATGACGGACTGGTAGCAACGCTTGCTAAGTTTGAAGATAATATGAAATACAAAAAATAAACAAACATACTTTTTGAATGTAATATGTGATGGAATTAAATTTATCTTTCTGCTCTTCTACAAATCACATCCTACAAAGTTCTAAAATATCCCCCACACACTTACCATTTTATCATGTTGAACCAGAGGCCACTTGTTTACATGCTACATGATTTTTGCCAAATAAAGTAAGCATAAGTTTTTACCAACTGGGAATGCTCATACACAACAACGTACAATTAAAACTAAAAATAGAAATACGAAAATTAGGAACATTTTCAAGTAATTTGCAAAGACTATCTTCTGATCTGACAAGATAACTACTTAAGTTATAACTTTTAACTGCCACTGTATGCCTGTCCATGCGTGATATTTTATTTTTTGAAACGTCCATGTGTGATATTTAAACTAAAAATATTTGGATATTTTACGTGGAATGTAAAAGGGATTGAGGCAAACGTACACACATGGTGGGTGTGCAGATGTTAGTATTAAAATGTAAGATAGTTGAGCCAAACAAGGTAAGTACCATACCAAAGCCTCAACACCGCCACCTGCTGCAATTGCTTCTCGGTTTCTATCATCAAACGATAAATTCCACAATGCACCAGCAGCTTCTTGCCTGTTTTTTGAATTATAAAAAGGCAGAAACCAAATAAGATCCTAAATATATGATGTTCCTTACATGGACATACTTGTATAAACATGTGTAAATGTGCATCTGTCCTTTTAATGAGACACAAAAAAATCAAGGTCCCGTAGTTCGGTATAGAGCCTTACAATCAAAGTTCACCTAAAATGACCAGGAAGAGATTGATATGGAACTCATTAGATATGATGAAAAGAACATAACAGAAGCTTTTCATCCAATAAATTATTAGATTATACATTAAGAAACCTTCATCAGCTTCTTGCATTAAATGATTGTGCTTACTCATGATCACTTTATAATATAAAGTCAGATTTAACAAGGAGTAACCGAGTAAGCATAAAGCTGTCGTAAGGCTTGTGAGAATAAGCGGTTGAAGTTATTGCAAACACACTAGGAGAAATTGTGTATAAGTTTTAGAGGCAATAACTAAACCTAACATCAGCTTGCAGGCTATGGATTTATTAATACATGAGCAGATGGATTGGATAATTTCACGGATATATGCATTTACCAGATGGATTGAAAATCTTCATAATAGATAATAACAATAATATGAGTGTGCAATAGGTACAAACAGATGCATCGTGAAAATCAACAGTATATCACACACTTGTTTTTTCAAAGTCATAACATGTACCTGACACCATCATGTGGAGAACGTGTTAATTGAACAAGGGCTTCGAGAGCACCCGCCTCTTGTCCAACGGCCGCATTGTTACTATTACTATCTCCATGAGCAGCAAGATTGGCAAGGGCACGAGCAGCCTATAATATATGAGTAAGTGATATCAATTATTCTGCATCAACATCGTTATAAACCGACAAACAGAGCGAGAGCGAGAAGACAGTGATATACTTATTGCCACCGTATGAAATTATTTTTACACTGCATATTAATAAGATTGTCCAGTTGATAATTGCTGATAGGAGTGAAGAAAAGTAATGCTAACATGTCACTCTCACGTTCACATAATTAGAAAAACAGTAGGAAGTTCTTAAGGAAAACATGCAGGGGAAGGCATAAACGATGCTGAAAAGGTACATTTTCTGAAAACAGCATAAAAGGCAGTTGACCGCAGACCTATAAGAAATACAACGATGAGTGCAGAGTTCCCTTGAAATTTCAGTAGCAGCTATACCTACCATAAATGCATACAATATAATATGATGTACAATAAACAAGCACATGTGAACATTTGATTAAACTAGTTCTCAGGAACCCCTCTTGTTATGGAAGTGAACATGCAAGGTAAAGGACGCATAAGCCATGAACAATCTGCACCCTTACCAGGGAGAGTTGTATAACTACATGGTTCTGCAAGTGATTCAGCAAAAAGGAACCAACCAAGTGGTATACTTGTACACAAGGGAATCCACGGAGAAATAGACAAGAATAAGAAATTAGGCCAAACATGATATCAACCCAAAAGTTGCTCACAAATTGCTCAATTTCTATAAGGCTTCCCAGCAAATACTTCACACAATGCAGTGAGGCAGCGACGGTAAACAGACCACCCTTCTGTTTACAAATTTGTCCCAACTACATAGTTACCACCAATCCGAGCATAGCCAACAGTGAGGTAACTAAAGACGACATTTGCATATGAACTGCATAATAGCAAAATATGATACACTTTTCCTAGTAAAATTTGTGTCAAATGTGCCTCTTTAGAAGTTTGCCATAGGGAGTAAGATATAGGCTGTCAGTTTGTACCAATATTTCATTTTTTGCTAGAAAGTTCAACTATAAGTAGTGTAGAACATAAAGATAGGTTAGTATAATCAGTTATGATTTATGTGTATCTTGTAGAGTTTGTTTCCTAATAGAACTCAACTATTGCAATTACAAGCAAGTATACTTCATAATTGATATTAAGTCTTCAGTTTTACATGGTATAAAAGCTTGCTTTGGACTTGTGATACATTGTGTTTCATGTCCGCGTGTGAGGTACACACATAAGGTAACTGTTGAAGTATCTCCTATCTGAAGAATACGGATTTAGAAGTGTATCATATCTAAAGAATATGGATTTGGTAATGTTTGTATTTCTTCCCATTTTATATATTTTTGGTTTATCTACAAAGCTCAGATGTGAGGGGAGCGTTGAAGTGTCTCACATCTAAAGAATGTGGATTTAGTGACACTTGATAAGCATCATGGAGTGTCCACCTATCAGCTTGAGCTTTTGGGTTGGATCGGGCTTTTAACATGATATCAAGAGCAACCAAGAGTGCTAAGAACTGAGAGAGCTGAGAAGGTGGCTTTAGTCAAGTAAAATAAGATCATCGCGTTTAGATCTTCAAAAAACATCACTCTAATCTCAATTTTTGATTCACAGTCAGTAAAGAACTCACAAGAATATTTAATTTATGAGGAAAAAAACGGCATAACAGTCAAAGGTATTCAATGCTAATACTGAACTATTGCTACCTGCTCCTGAACTCCCTCAAACTTGCAGTGGCGAGCAAGCATCACCAAAGCATGCACACCACCAGCTGCAGCAACCTCCATGCTACACTTGTCATCAGCTGCCAAATTTGCCAAAGCACCAGCGGCACGTTCCTGAAACACAATCGTGAGAAACAGCACACGCCTTAGTCAGACGACAGCAACTCTAATATTACATCAATACATGCTCCGCGAGGGAAGGATATAAGAGCTACCCACCAGAACTCCTTCGCCCTCAAAGGACCATTTGAATATTAGATCAACTAAAGCTTTTACACCATCAGCCTCGGCAATAGCACCCTGATAAGAGTTCTAATTTGTTACACTATTAAGTGGTACATGCAATGTAACTATCTAACACAAAACAGAAAATATAAACCTTGTGTTCTTCTCCAACAGAAAGATTCCACAGTCCTCCAGCAGCCTCCTCGGCAACTAGTCTGTTCATTGACCTTGCCAAACCTGCAAGGATATTGATTCCTCCTTCTTCGGCAACTGCTTTTGCTACATTGGCATTTACAGACAAGTTGGCAATAGCCTACATGATTCAACAGATTGCCAAAAGTTCACTTAGTTCGACGCTTATTGAAAAAAGTAGTTCAAAATGGATCAAATATTAGACAACTAATTCTCAAAGTGAGTAGACAGTACCAAAATAGTTTCTTCTGCATTGAATATAATTTAACACTTATCCGGTAGCAAATACATCAAACTTATAAACAGGAAAATATCAGAAGTGTATAATGAATAACTACAAATATGCAGATATGAAAGCGTGTATATATTTCCCGGAAAAAAAAAACTTACTTTTGCGGCTTCCGACTGAAGTCCTTCTCGCCAAGACTTTGCAAGGTCTAGTAGGAGACGAACACCACCATCACTCATAACTGCTTCAGCCCTCCCACCATCAATACTAGCATTTTCGTCATCAATGACAACAAAAGTTGCTAGTCCTGTTGCTGCCCTTTCTTGGACTTCCTCTTGTAAGCTCTGCATTAAACAGAGCAACAGTGATGCACCTTGTTTAAGCCAGAAGCTGTGCAGACCTTGTTGATTGCTCTCCGCCATACGCAGAAGTGCGTGAGAAAGGATCCACTCAAGCCAACACATAATCTCGTCAAATTTCTTATCCTTCTTCTCTGAATTTCTCCAAATTGAAAAGACATTCCTCTCTTTTTGGGTAATGTCGGCAAAAAAAGAGCTTATTGCTTTAAAGATGTCAGTGAAAAGGGCAAGTACCAATTTACCTTTGCCTTTACCAGCAGAAAAGCAGCCATCTTCTTCAAGGGCAGAACAGTTCAACGCACACAAAACCTTTAAGCTTTGTGATGACAATAACAATTTTGAAGCAGCAGCTGGACCAATATCAGTTCTTGATACATCTAAACCAATCATGTTGGGCAGTTTATGCCAATTATGTGAAACAATACTCCACTTAATATTTGATGTCCCCGCTACAGATAAAAATCGAACTGATGTGACATTTCCCATAGCCATCTCATCAACATTCAGACAATCAATGAACCCGAGATCAGACAAATCTGGACAATGCTTAGCCAAAGCATTTATAGCATCACTGTTAACTTCTCTAATTCCAGAGAGCCGGAGCTTCTTTAATTTAGGACAGCAAAGAGCTATTGCTTTTATAGCATCACTGCTAATCCTTTCACAGAAGTCTGGTCCAAGTTGGAGGCTCTCAAGGGCCTCATGTCGAGCTGCAATCACAGACAGAGTTGCATCGGTTATTTTCCTGCAGTAATCACCACTTATTTCTCGCAAGTTTCTAGCTTGAAGATATAATATTGCATCAGCGGATTCTGCTCCACGAAAGCGCAGCTTTTGAAGATCCGTGCATCTAGTGGCAAGTGAAGCTGCCATAGTGGCATCACATTTATGGGCGCGAAGATCTAAAGAGCTCCACAAGCATGGGGAAATACCCAGAAGCCTCCAGGCATGACAAGTCAATGACATGCTGGCCCGGTCTCGGTAATTCAGACATGAAAAGAGCTGAATCACTGTATCATCAGGAAAGCCAGTCCAATCAACATCTAGTTTTTCCACCAATCCAGAAACTTCATCTACAATTTCAGGGTAACTTGGCAAAATAAACTTCTCCCTCCCCTTGGTTGCCACTTTCCTTCTTACCCTTCGACTCATATCTCAACCAATTCACACAACCCCCACCCAGAGAGGGAATTTGCACCTTAACCTCTTAGAACCACACACAGGTATATGCACCCTTAAATACCTAATATCTAAATCCGAGAACTAGTCAAAGAACATAAAGCAACACTCTTTAACTTCCAAACCCTAGTCCTCATCAAACAACTAATGAAATTCATATGTTACATAATATAGAACAGAAAATTGACTGAGCAAACGAATCCAGGGGTACAGAAACAAGCAAAAGCCGAATCAGAAAAACATTAAAGGGAATGAATCAGTGGCTTTTCTGAAATCTAAGAGCTTCAGCTTGATGGGTTCTGGGCAAACCCGTGAATCTTCAAGGTCCAGGAACGATGCTATCGCGCCTTCAATGAGATTTCTTCAATGAATAAACGACAGAGCTCGAGAAGGATTGGACAAATTATGAGAGAGAGAGAGAGAGCAGACCTTCAAACATGTATGTAGCTCTCTCTCCCTAATTTCCTTTTCGTTGTTGTGCAGGGTGCACCAAATGTGAGGGAGAGGATTGGAAAAAGGGAAGGCAAGAGAATTATAACCAATACGGGTGTTTACAGTCTCATATTTCATATTTGGTCCAACTCATGTCATTTTTAATCCGTCTATGCGTATGCGAATATAGTGATTCGTCTGATTGAATTTCTTAGAGAACGGGTTTGGACTTGCAATAACAACATAAAACTCGAGCACTAAACTTCGTCTTACTCATCAACGGGTCATAGTCTTATAATCTACATCAACAATGTCAAAAATCGACGACCATTGTTAAAAACGTCTGTAAAAGATCGACACTTCTAGACTAGATGTCTGGGAAGGAGAGTGTTACCGAATGTAAAGGAGAGGATTGGAAAAAGGGAAAACAAGAGAATTATAACCAATACGGGTGTTTACGATCTCATATTTGGTCCAACTCATATTATTTCTAATTTGTCTAAGCGTATGCGAATATAGTGATTCGTCTGATTGAATTTTTTAGAGATCGGGTTTGGACTCGCAATAACAACATAAAACTCGAGCACTAAACTTTGTCTTACTCATCAACGAGTTATAGTCTTATAATCTACATCAACAATGACAAAGATCGACGACCAGTGTTAAAAACATCGGTAAAAGATCGACACTTCTAGACTAGATGTATGGGAAGGAGTGTTACTGGACACGAACAGGTGGTGAAAGTCATATATGTCACACCCCAAATCCGGTTTGGCCGGACTTGAGATATGACTTTAAAACAATAATAATAAAAACATATAATTTGAAAATCCAAATTTATAATAATCATATCAAATCGTAATCTCAAAAGTAAACCGAGTTAAGGCTCATAAAAAAATCTCAAACAAGTCTGTATAAAGGACAACTAGTACGTCACTAGACACCCGG
>JAYMTN010000859.1:0-14511 GCA_036897425.1 Erodium trifolium | reverse complement strand
GACGATGATGATCCGTCGTCGTTTCGTTCACGTTCTGGGAAGATGAACGTGAACGCCAGAGTGATTGTGGTCGCGATTATGATCGGAGTGATACATTCGATCGCACAAGTGGGTGCTTCGATCCACGCCTACGAGGACGAGCCTTTCATCAATCGCTCCAATTCCTTCTTCTTCCATGGCGGCAGCGAAGGCCTCTACGCTTCCCGAGTTCACGCCGTCGACCCCAACAACCCCTCCTCTTCCGACGATAAACCCCTCTACGGCCGCTCCTTCATCAGGTACCCTACCGCTCCGGGTCTTCGTTTTGCTTTCTGGGTTTCGTCGATTTGCTGGAATTATCGATGTTTTGGGGATGAACAGCTCCCAAATCGAAATGGGTGTGTGTCAATCTCTTGCATTGATGTGAAATAGGGATAATTGCAACGCATTTTGCAAATACTACAGGTGAGCACTCATGCAAAGATGTATACATAAGGGTTCTAAATTGCGAAATACGTATTACATAACACGTATAATGTAAATGGCAAAACTGTCGTTTCCGAAAAACATGAAGTTAAGTGACTGTTACGTGACTAATTTCTGTTAAAATATCGCATTTGCAAACGAAAATTAGTTCACCTATACTATTTGGAATAAAAAAAGTTGTTCACCAGTAGTATTTGCAACACCTGCATAGTTCACCGCAAGTTTTTGCAATTATCCCAGTGAAAAAAATGATTCACTTTCATAGAATTTTGGTCATGGCTATAGCAATTGTTGTTTCTGTTTTCATCACTACCTGTCTTTATCTTGTATGAGTAGAGATCAATGGATTGGATGGACTTGTATAGATTAGCTGATCTTTTGTTCTTCTTAGATGAATTATGTTGTGTCCAAGTGTGCATTGCTGAAGTTTTTATGCTCATGTTTTTGGGCATTTTGGTTCAGAGTTGAGCCCCAACAAATGAAGTAGCAAAAACCATAGGTTTCCAATCAAGTTGTTTTATATGTTTCCTCTATATATCTAATCTCAGGTTTGAGTCAATCACCTTTCGAAGAACACCAGAGTCAATCGAAAAGAAGAACGAGATGCAGCAAAGGACTGGATTAGTCGAAGCTCTAATAGTCGATATAAAAGACAGGGACGAAATCGGGGGTTCCTCTCTGCATTCTGATGCAATATGCTGCACTCCAGAACTCGCTAAACACGGATCCTGCAAGGTAGGGGAGGTGATCATCCACCACAACCCAGACAACTCCAACGGGCCAAAGAGAATCCAAACCTTCTTCGAAGGCAGAAATGAAGAAGCAAGCATGGAGCTGCAAACCATTGAGATCAACAGCACGGGAATGTACTATCTGTACTTCATGTTCTGTGATCCAGAGCTCAAGGACACACTGATCAGTGGAAGGACAGTCTGGAGGAACCCAGATGGGTATCTTCCCGGGAAGATGGCCCCTCTCATGACATTCTTCGGCTTCATGTCCTTGGCTTACCTCATCCTCGGTCTTTTCTGGTTCCTCCGGTTTGTTCGGTATTGGAAAGATATCATACCATTGCACTACCACATCACTGCTGTGATCAGTCTAGGCATGTGCGAGATGGCTTTCTGGTACTTCGAGTATGCCAATTTCAACTCCACCGGGACAAGACCGATGGGGATCACACTGTGGGCTGTTACTTTCAGTGCTGTGAAGAAGACAGTCTCGAGGCTTCTGATCTTAGTAGTTTCGATGGGCTATGGTGTGTTTAGGCCGAGCCTTAGCATTGTGACATTGAGAGTGATGCTTCTTGGGGCTGTCTATTTTGTTGCTTCAGAAGCTCTTGAGCTTTTTGAGAATTTGGGTAATATCAATGACTTCTCTGGGAAAGCGAGGCTTCTTCTTGTGCTGCCTGTTGCTCTTGTTGATGCCTGTTTCATTCTTTGGATCTTTTCGTCGTTATCTAGCACTCTGGAGAAGCTCCAGGTAGGTAACTGTACTGCTTAATCTTCGCTTCAAAGCTTTTGTTTTAGGGGAATAGTTAAGCGGTTCATATGCGCTAATGTACATATATTATAGGGATAATTGCAAAAAAGTACCCTTAACTTGTCTTTTTGTTGCAATTCTTATTCAAATGACGATTTTGCTCTTACAATTTAGATTTTTAAAATAATAATTAAAGAACAAAGAATCCAGATTTTCGTATCCCTCAAATCTCTTCCTCTTTGTGCCATACAAAGAGGGGGGGAAATAGGGATGTGAAAACTTGGAACTTTTGTTCCATAATTCCTAAGTACTTATGCTCAAAAAATAGTAAAATCATAAGTTATTGTATATCACTTGAAAAATATGATACTGTCCTTGTACCTTTTGGAGATTAGAATAGGCTATACTCCAAAGATACCTGTTTTCTTGAATTCCAACACTGTCTGTCTTGGCTTTGTGTGAAGCAACTATACTATACTCTCTTCATTTCCTCTGTTGTGTTTGTAGATGCGAAGAAGCATGGTGAAACTCGAGCTCTACAGGAAGTTTACCAATGCCCTTGCAGTCTCCGTGCTGCTTTCTGTTGCTTGGATTGGCTATGAGGTGTTTTTTTCTTTCTTTAATTTTGCTCTCATTGTTATAGATCTTACTATGGCATCGACGATTTGGGTTCAAAGTTGCTCTCATTTCCAGCTCGTTATAAATCGAAGTCACTCTACATATCCTTGCAAACTCGTTTTGTTACTTAGTTATACCTAAGCTTGTTGCTTTTTGTTGATTCAGTTGTACTTCAATGCAACAGACCCGTTGAGTGAGTTGTGGCGTAGAGCCTGGATCATCCCAGCTTTCTGGGTTTTGCTTGCTTATATGCTCTTAGCAGTGATATGTGTTCTCTGGGCTCCTACTCAAAACCCAACTAGGTACTCTCAGACTTATTCAAAAGTTTGGTGCGTGGATAATTGCAACAAAAAAAAAAGTAACATGAGGTATTCATTTTTTACAACTTGTAGCCCTCTTCTTTGTTAATTGCAAATAAGTATCATGAACTTGTCTTTTTGTTGCAATTTGTATAAAAATGACGATTTTCGCCTTACAATTTGTATTTAAAAACTAATAAGTAAAAAACAGAGAATCCAAATTTTCATATCTCTTGTTCTTCTTCCTCTTTGTACTGTACAAAAAGTAAGAAATCTAAGAAATATGAAAATTCAGATTTTTTTGTTCTTTAATATCATTTTTAAAATTTAAATTTTCAAGGGTGAAATTGTCATTTTTAAAAATTTATACAAAGTACAACAAAAAGACAAGTCCATGCCACATTTTTACAATTACCAAAGAAGAGGGCTACAAGTTGCAAAAATGAATTCCTCTGGGTACTTTTTTACAATTATTCCTGAAATTAATTTTCTATAACGTGGAGCCATTTCAAATTAATTTCTTCTTTATGCTAATCGATCATGAGAAGAATTTCAAAACAAAATTGTTATTCGATTCAACTTGTTCATGTTTGCACCGTTAAACATCTGATTCGATGCGAGATTTTTTTTGTAGATATTCATTCTCAGAGACGGGGGATGACCTTGATGAGGGCATCTCACTCACTGCCACTGGCACCGCAGTTAAGGTCGCCGGAGATTTGAGTGCCAGAAAGAAGGATCAGAAAGTTTCTAATTGACAACATCTTAAAGTTTTAAGGTCAGGTTGGCCTAAGCCCTTCCTTAAATTTTTTTGCTTCACTATGTATTCTTGTCATAAATCTTACTTTCAATCCAAAAATTGCTTTGGTTTTTTTTCTTCTTGAACTATCCAAACATCATACAAAGTATTCATTCGATCTGTTCGAGTGAGCATATGATAAGGATTTACCGAAACAAAACTAATTTGGCTTACAGATTTAGCTTTAGCTTCTTGCAGATCATTACATATATGTTATATGACTTCTTTGAGTCTCCATACATCAGATTGCTTGAGTGGCTTTATCATGAACATCTGAGCTCCTTCCTCCAAGCACCTGTTTATCATTTTTTTTCCTATTCTCCATTAGTTTATAATACAAAAAAGGATAACTGCAAAAAGGTACCCTGACGTATTCATTATTTGCAACTTGTAGCCCTCTTTGATAATTACAAAAAATACCCTGACTTGTCTATTTATTTTTTAAAAACTAAATTGTAAGGGTTAAATCATCCTTTTTATACAAATTGCAACAAAAAGACGAGTTCAAGGTACTTTTTTTGCAATTAACAAAGAAGAGGGCTACAAGTTGCAAAAAATGAATAACACGGGGTACTTTATCCCATACAAAAATGAGATGAATTAAGGATCTTAATCTCAGTGGGTGGGGAAATTACTTGTTAATACGGGTGGTGACATTCTCTGAAGACATGATCACAACAGGAACCTCCTTCATTGCAGATGATTCCTGCTTGCATTAATCATAGACATGTTGTTAGTCAACAACCTGGGCCTTGATTAAATATAGTTTTATAGTACTTTACGCTGAATATAGTACCTTTATTTTCTTGAGTAGCTCGTAACCGGTCATTTCTGGCATGCAATAATCAGTGATTATCAGATTAACCTTGGAGACCTGAAAAGGGTAAAAAAAACTTAGATCAAAACAAACCATCATGCATCTGTATAGATTAAGATCATCATCGTATTAGTTTATATTACATACATTATTGCCGTGCTGATCATCTGATAAGCCCAGATACTCCAGTGCCTTGATCCCATTTTCTGCTGTAGTCACTGCACTTTGATTCATTGTGAGTACTATTATTATTAACATGTGTATTATAAACATTGAACCGGAAGAAACATGTTTACATTACCTTTGTAAGATGATTTCTTCAGTAGTTTCTCCACGAGCTTTCGATCTATGACACTGTCGTCAACTGCTAGAACATGAAGCTCCTCCATTGGAGATGATGATGACGAAGAAGAAGAACCGGAATAATTACCCAAAAAAGGCAAGCTCTTGTGTCTCTGTGCACTACAACTCTCTGTTCTGTTTGTGTGCCTCTCTATTTGAGGAGAAGAAGATGAAGAAAGAAACAAGGCATGAATTGAATACTGGGATCGTGATATCGTTGGAGATATGGTGAGAAATGTTTGAAACCAGAGAGAATCAGAGGAGGAAGAAGAAGAAGATAGTATCAGAAATCACAGATATTTTGTGATTCTTTTTTGGTTTCTCTTTGATTTGATTCAGTTGCCATCTTTATACTCTCTCTCTGGTATTCTTAAGAGTATCTTATTACAGAATCAGTATCTCTATCCCTCCCTAAAACCATGAGATTTGGACCACCTATGGCCTTCTTGCAGCTAGCTGTATAGATATGATATTGAATGGCAATGGAAAATAGAATATTATATTTAATATTTAAGAGGGATAATTGCAAAAAAGTACCCTGAAGTGTTCACTTTTTGCGAGTTGTAGTCCTCTTCTTTGAAAATTGCAAAGTGTCAGGAACTTGCCCTTTTGTTGCACTTCGTGTAAATTTGCTTTAAAATTAAAATGACGATTTTACCCTTTCAAAAATAACAAGTAAAAAACAATTTTCTTCCTCGGGTGAGCTTTTTTTAAAAATCGTCTTTCTGAAACATGTTTACACAAATCGTAATGCAAAGGCAAGTTTGGGACAGTTTTTTTGTAATTATCAAAGAAGATGGTTGCAAGTTGTAAGAAGTGAATACCTCGGGTACTTTTTTGCAATCATCCATTTTCTTAATTATTATAAACAGTTATTCTTTCTGTCATTAACAGTTGTACGGATCACCAAGGACATGTACAAGACCAAGACAGAGACAACAAAATCCAATCTCACAGTTTCTGTTTCAAGGCAGGTTCCTTAATCCTTAACAAAACAATACCAAGTCAAGCATTGAATTAAAAAAATAAAAAATGTTGAGAAAATCAACGGGAAGATAATGATTTTGAGCAATGGATTAGGCAGAGATCGATCCTGGTTTTGACATAATTGTTGAAGATATTGCAGATCTCATGAAGACACTCGAACATGTGCAATAGAGTTAGGACGAGGAAGCTTCAATTACACGTTACTACAACTCTGTGTACGAACTCACTAGGATGCTCCCAAGATATTGAATATCATTAGGATTTTATATTTTAAATATGGAGATTACAAAAATTAATCCAATTTTGTCACGAATTTCACTCAGCTCCTCTAAACTAAGAGTGGGCAAAAAACTGAAAGGAAATAGGAGAGCCAGACCGAACGAGTGAAAAAAACAGTCGAACCGGTTCTAAACCGTGTCTAAATCATTTAACCGGTATAGATCACCAAAGGGTCCGGTTTTCCATATAAAATATCGATGGTTAATCGAAGTTAACCGAACTGGTCTATACTCTACCCACTATTAAGGCTCGTGTTCTTCGACAACATATTCGTCGGTGAGCCTGGTACGTGTTCCATGATCTCCTCGCTAGGTAGTCCACCCGCTGCCCACCGCCATTGAGAAGATTCATCTTCTCCTAGGCACGTCGTGTAAAAACCAATATCCCACCGACAACCAAAGGGAGAGAAACTGAGATCGCTTTTATTTAAAAGAGCACCGGGGTTTCAAAAGGAGTCGCTTTGGTTTATCCATGGTTTGTTGATTCTTTATCCCAAAAATCCCGTTTTGATCGGTTCCAAAATGATTTATTTATAATTTAAAAAAAAGAGTTACTTAAAAAGAGTTTGCCGACAACCGAAGGGAGAGAAATTGAGATTATCGGTTCTGAGAATCGAGTAACAAAGGCTCCCGATCCAATGTTAGAAAATCACTCTCGATTCGATTATCCCGACCATGCCAACCATGACACTAACTTCCAAATTTTCTCACTTCACCGTTTCTAGATAGTAAATGACAAAAATGTCCTCCAGTCATAAATGCCAAATTCCCAGGTGTTTACATCAACAGTCATAGGACTCCTAAGATCGCTATCAAAAGCAGAACTAATTGATGGTGATTGAAAACCAGAGTCACCACCAGAAGTTCAAGTGTAAGGTGTGACAGATACATTTTCAAAAGAAACAAAAGCATGACTACAGACACAGTTCATATATGGGATTGAGCTTCAACTACACTGAATCTGAGATCATCATTTGATGCTTGCCTTGGAGATAGACGAAGTGCACGGTCCACCAGATGTCATGAACGGCACTCCCTTGAACGTGGCCACGCCCTTTTCATCGGTGTAGAGATTCTGCAACCAAAACACATGCCAAACTTGGTGTTATCCAAGTAAAGAGTTGGAGAAAAGGCAATGTGATACAAACTACTGCTAAAAATAAAAGTACCCTCAAGTAAAAATAAAAACAATGGTCTTTTCGTCATTTCACACCCAAAAGTTGACGGAATTGGGGTAAAGTGAGACTACAAAAAATCAGGGATTGTCAAAAACTTTATAAACCTAAGGGTAGTTAATTGAGAAAGGTGCATACTTAAGGGTAGCTGAATGAGATTATCCCTTGAATTCAATGAATGCAAAGCCTACGAAATAGTATGGATAACAGGTGGCAAAATGGAATATCAAACCCCAAAAAAGAGAATCGAAGCAAGAAAAGCGTACAGGCGTTATCTTCTCAAGTTGTTTCTTTTTGGGGTTTAGAACTTCTTCTGGCTTCCCATCAATCCTGCACGAACAATTAAAAAGCACTATAGCTTGAGATGTGATGAAATAAAGCTCTGATTTTATGCACCATTATGTTAGAGATGTATGTATATGGAATAACACCCCCAACCTTAAGTTTCTCAAATACACACCGTCAAGGTGATGGGTTATTAGTAACACACTATCACCTTTCGTTTATCATCAAAAAACACCCAGATTCGGGTCATTTTGTTCCCAAAAAAAACACTGATAAATGAGAAAGGTTACAATGTGTTTCTGATAAAACCATCACCTTTTGTGTGTAAATGCGGGTGTTTGTGATTAATGCGAAAAGTGACAGTGTGTTGCAAATAACTTTTCCCTATAGCGTGAGAATCATATCAAAGTGGGTATGTAAATAACTTTTCCCTATATATTTACTTACCCAGTAAATGTAACTTGCTCTCCCACTTTTGATCCTTCTGGAGGGAGCAAAGGCTCTACAATGGTGTGATCTTCATTTGAAGCACACAACACCTAGAAAAAAAAAACATTCCAAATGATGCATCGCAATTCTCAATTATGTTTGCAAAGTATAGTCACATTTTGATAAGTACCAGTCCTTCTGACATCACATCCCGTAGCTTTCCAGGTTTGACATTTGTGATTAGAACAACGCGCCGGTTCTGCATGGTGTAAGCATATAATGAAAAGACCTCTCAATTAGTATGCTTCAGATGGCGTGAGAATCATATCAATGATTAATGGCTGATGTTCAGGAAAGGGATGATTGCAAAAAAGTACCATGAGGTATTCAATTTTTGAAACTTGTAGACCTCTTCATCTTTTTGTTGCAATTTTTATAAAAATGATGATTTTGCCCTTACAATTTAGAATTAGAAAATAATAGGTAAAAAAACAAAAAACAAATCATATCCCTTAATTTTCTTCCTCTTTGTACCGTACAAAGAGTAGGAAATTTAAGGTGTGAAAATTTTGATTTTTTGTTCTTTAATTATTATTGTTTAAATTTAAATTTCAAAGGGTAAAGTTGCCACTTTGAAATAAATTCTTACAAAGTGCAACAAAAAGACAAGTTCATGGCACTTTTTGCAATCATCAAACAAGAGGGCTACAAATTGCAAAATGTGAATACCTCAGGGTACTTTTTGCAATTATTCCTCAAGGAAATAACCAAATATTGACAGGTGGCAAAGAAAGAAAATATTTCTCATTTCATTAGTATTGCAAACATACCGTCAACTCATCTGGACTGCAATACTTGGCCAAACCACTGACTACCTGACGCAACTTAGCCTCTCCAACATCTATCTCCTCAACTAATAAACTGTGGCATGGAGTAAAATAACATAATGACAAGACTGATTACTTATAGATTGTAGGGTAAATTGTGCATAACTACCTTCATGAATTTCCCACAAACACATGACCCCACAGTAAATTTTCCATACTCATGACTACCCTTATGAATCTTCATGTTCACCATTGTATTAAATAGACGAAAACCATAAAAAAAAATTGTCACATGAGTCATGACTTACATGTGTGTAAATCTTGAAATATCTCAAAACTACTCACTCTCACGCTTTACTCTTCCGATTTTGATTTGATCTCGTTCTCGAAATCCTCAACGAAATCATATTGAAATGGGAATAAGTAGTTTTGGGATATTATTAAATTTTAATACAACACGACTAAACAGATAAAAAATGATGGTTTATGTCTATTCCGTACAATGGTGACACGTCAAAATTCATAAGGGTAGTCATGTGTCCAGAAAATTTACTATGGGGTCACATGTTTGTGGGCAATTCGTAAAGGTGGTTATGTACAATTAAACCCTAGATTGTTTTCTTAACATAAAAAGGGATCTTGGTGGAAGAGATGTAGAGTTCATCCACATACCTATCTGCAGATGGGTGTTTCCATGCTTTGCGAATAAGACCGACCTTAATGTTCAACAAACTAACACTAAGTTCTTTATCTTTATCAGAGGCTTCTGGTTCGGATGCTTTCTTCTTCTCCTGAGTAGCTTCTTTCTTTCCCGTTACCTTTTTCTTAAGGTTTCCAGACAACAAATCATTAGTTACATACAAGATATTATTTTTGGGGTAATTGCAAAAAAGACCTTGAGGTATTCATTTTTTGCAACTTGTAGCCCTCTTTTTTAACAATTGCGAAAGGTACCCTGAATTTTTCTCTTTTGTTGCAATTTGTATAAATATATCGATTTTAACCTTACAAGTTAGATTTAAAAACAAGAAGAAAAAAAATCAAAATTTTCATATCCCTTAAATTGAAGCATCCCTTAAGGGATATGAACATTTGGATTTTTTTTGTTATTTGATTGTTATTTTTAAATTCAAATTTATATTTCCAAAGGTAAAATTGTCATTTTGAAACAAATTGCAACACAGGGTACTTTTTTGCAATTATCAAAAAATAGGGCCACAAATTGCAAAAAGTGAATACCTCAGGGTACTGTTTTGCAGTTATCCCTATTACTTTTCTGAAATTGAAGCTACAAATCGCAATAAGAATGTAAAAATAAAAACCCCAGTGAGGACTTACTGCATCATCAGTTTTCTTTAAGCTCTTCTCTCCTTGCTTTACATCATCTTTTGTGGTTGGCACAGCCTTTTTCGCTTTTGATTCAACTTCAACACGGGCAACACTTATCGAGCCTTGATACTAAAACGATGATTAAGAGCCGAAACAAATTAGGAACAGCACTAACTAATTATAACGAATTAGTAGTTGTGGTCTAAGAGTTACTCACTTGAGGAGGTTCAAACCCAGCCTGCTCTACCAGTATCTTTTCAAATGACTCCCCAATGTCCACTTTGTTCTGCAAAGGAGTTCAAAGAAGTTTTATTGTAATTTAGATTTCCAACTGTAAGAAATAAGCAAACCAAACACATAAATCTCTAAAACCATCATAAACTAAATTAAATAATCCCTTGCCTGGATATGATCTATCCATCTCAATACATGTGGCAGCTTCTCCCTATCTGAACTTGAAAGACCAACCTAACAAAGGAAAAGAATTATTACTTATTAGTGCTAAAATGGTGAAGGCACTGTGAAGGGGAAAAAAATAGATACTGTAAGTAAGAGTACATACCACTGCAGAATGTACCACAGCAAAAACAATAACATCAGCTGCAGAAGGTTTAAACCCATCGCCAAGAAGAACGGACTTTGGAGCCAATTCTTCGTTTAATTTACGAATAGCCCCTAAGCATGTCTTGGAATCTTGTGGAAAACTATCCGCAAAAACTACCCAATTCAACACCTACAGCAAGGTAATTCAGGTTCAAATATCAGGATCAACGGTGATGGTTATGGTAGTGTAAGAGAGAGGCCAACAAAACCCAAAATAGAAGTCAAGAAATATCCAATATATGTAGGGGCACACTCGGGTAAAAACCATCCTTATGGTACAAACTAAGAACTCATCTGGGTCTTTGCATCAGTGGATCAGTGGATCCAATAACCCATGATTTTTAGGGGGGTGGATTATAAAATAAATTCAAAGTTCTGCATATTTACTATTTATGTCATTAATTATTTTTGTGATAATTGCAAAAAAGTACGCTGATGTATTCATTTTTTGCAACTTGTAGCCATGTTCTTTGATAATTGCAAAATATACCCTGAACTTGCCTTTTCGTTGCAATTTGTATGAAAATGACGATTTTACCCCTACACTTAGATTTGAAAAATAATAAGTAAAAAACACTAAAGCCTATTCCATGCTGTTCTTCGTATCTACCATACAAAGAGTGAGAAATTTAAGGGATATGGAAATTTGGAGTTGTTGTTCTTCAACTATTATTTTTAAATTTAATTTTGCAAGGGTAAAATCATCATTTTAAGACGAATTGATAGAGTGCAACAAAGATACAAGTTAACGGAAATTTTTTTTTTGCAATTATCATATAAGAGGGCTACAAGTTGCAAGAAGTGAATACCTCTTGTTACTTTTTTGCAATTATTCCATTATTATTCTTTAAATCAGAGTCGTTCGACGATCCAACGACTGGGATTGATCCCTAGTTTGTACCATAAGGAGTGGTTTTGTGTGTGTTTGATCACTAAAGAGGCCTTAAATTAGGACAAAAGCACTAGATAGAGTTAGTGATAATCAACTTCACCTCATCACTGTTTTTGCCTGATGACTTCAATATGTTTGAGCACAAACTCTTAACATCATTTTCAGCAGCATCGCTAACAAAAGTTATCTGCACATGCCATAATCAAATCAGAGCAACTCAATATGCATGATGATTGTACATGAAAAGACAACTGATCCAAGTTCTTACACAAGAACTAGAAATTGAATTTTTCCAAATAAATTCAGATTTCATCTCCTAAATACCCAAAAATCTTCCACAATTTGCACCTACTTGTTTTCACTAATGAAACACAGATCATGAAATTGATAGAATGAGACATTTCTACATGAAAAACAGTTAATCGGAGATTCAGCGAAGAGATGAAAGTGAGAGTTAATGTGCTTGCTTACAGGATCTAAGTTGAGGAACTTGCAGAGAGACGACACAATGATCTGCTTCCGGTCCACGATTGTGCCCACAGCCATTGTTGCTATGCTATTGCCGCTTGATAATCGCAATCCACACTCTCTTCTTCGTCAGAGCTTCGCTCGAATGTTTCTTCTGCTCACTCCAGACCTCTCTGTGGCTTCTTTCTGCTCGCTTCGATAGGGTTTTTGAGGTAAGGATTTTTTTTTCTTGGGCCTAGGCCCAATTGTGTATTTGGGACTTGGGGGGTCACATTTATGTCTACCCATTTACCTCACATTATCATTACTGTTTTTTAATCTTGAATTAAATCTTAAATGTTATTTTTGTAACAATTTGTCATAAGTAAATAATGTAAAACAAAAAACAAATCACCCAAGTCAAGCTAGGAAATATGTTCGTTGAGATACCTGCACATCCCCACGAGAATATAGATTCACCCCTTACTTTATCACATGGATTGGTGGAGCAGTTTAGATACAGGATAAGTGTTTTGGGACTGTCCGTAGGGGTGTGTGTGGGAGGATATCCAGCCCACCCTCAAACATGCGGATTAACAAAAATGAGACCATCACCCTCCCGTGAATCGATATTGTTTTGCGAATTTCGTCCATCGTGTTGCGGGTGGGTGGACATTATCCGCTTACATATTACAAATTTTGAAAACTCAATTTTTATTTTAATATTAATAAGGGGCAAACATAGTTCTGAATCTGATCTAATTTAAGCTCTTAGTTGATATATATGATGATCAATTTAAGCGTTCTTGTTAATGAATTTTTGAAACTTTTTTAACTTAACATTTAAAATGTTTTATGAAATTTAATGAATTTAGGATTTGGAATTTTTGATCCACGGTTCGTGGATGAGACCCACTTGAATCACGGGTCGGATATATGAATGGATGGGTCGGATTTTAAAAATAGGTATGTATTATTTTATTTATTTTATTCAATATACTAATTAAATAATAAAGTGAAATCATAAAATTAATTAAAACAATTTAAAATACAAAAAGAATCGACATCAAAATCCCTATACGGCGAAACTATACTAAAACAAAGAATCAATGTCGAGAAACCCTTACGACACATATGCTTCCATAAGGGATGACAGACGATTTGTCGGAATATCGTCAATAAGAGATGAAAAAAATGAGAAAGACTATTCGGATATAAATATGAAAAAGTGATAAGCCATTCTCAAGTTAAGTATAATAATATATGATACTTGTAATTGCAATTAACTATTATTTATATTGATCAAAACACATATGTATACAAAATAAAAATAATGGAAAATATAACTAATATATTAATAAAAAAAATGCTCGGACGCAAGAGACAAAATTCAACTGAAATAATTGTAAAGAAATAAATAAAAAGTCCACACATCGTGGGACTGATATGAAATTGAAAAAATATTGTTTCACCAAAGTGTTTCAATGGTGTCGACAGTTAAATGTTACGATATCGATCGAGGCAACCGGTACAACGACTGAAGACTATAGGATAGGGCCGAGTGAGGCTTATGGCCAGAATAGGCACCAATCGACTATAGACTATGATCCTAGAGAAAACTACGTAAGCGTTCGAGACCACTGAAACATTTACCGAAGCCCGAGAGTGACGGCCTGGGCAGTCTTGTGACCAGGGACTGAGATGGTTCAAATGGACTATGCATCCTCTTGAAAAACCAGCTGACGTCATCCCCCTTCGATGATAATGAGGGCCTTTGGAAACATAAAAGTGTTGGTTCCCAATCTGATTGGAAAATATCGCACAGGTAGTTGGTGGAATCGATGTCACCCTACGTTTAGTGAAGCGGTATTAACGATTAACCCCTCACTAGACCACAAAGTCCTCATTGATCAAGGAGAGGGTGTGTTCCATCCCTCGCTGGTTGGAGTCGCATTGGACATTGTAGGTCCTCTGAATTAGTGCATAGAGTTCGCATCAAATCAACTATCGTTCGAGCACTAACAATAGACAAGTACATCCTAAGAACCAGGTCTCTACGATACGTGTCCACTTTGCAGCCAAACAAACAACAACTACGGATCTCCTGTTGCCCCCCCCTTGCCCCCCGCCACTACTATCTCTGCTGCCTTGCCCGTCAGGTAGCGACGTGAACGTATCTACCACCGTCCCCGTATAAGACCGGGTACACCCTACCACCGACCAAGAACCAGGTCCATCCGGTGCCTGTCCACTCCGTAGCCGCCCGAAGAATAACAGCAAGCCAGTGCAATGAACGACTTCCCTCGCTACATCCAAATCTTTACCCGTCGTTGCCTTGCTTATCGTCCTAGACCAAGTGACCGAACTCGCCCCTGCGTCAGTCCTCCCTGACCCACGAAACCACAAGCCCCTTTGACCCGAGAGAAGGCGCGAGGAT
>JAYMTN010000858.1:0-14513 GCA_036897425.1 Erodium trifolium | reverse complement strand
GTTTTTGATTGGGTTTTTCAACCCAATCTCGATTTTAATCTCCATCCTTCTCTAGTTTTGTTTTAAAATTAGTTTTTTTTGGTCATGAGTGTTGTGTAAATAATGTTTTCCCTTTAAGTTAATGCATGTATTTATGGTTAATTTGGTGTTGGTAGTGTTAAATTGCATGGTTTGAGTTTGTTGAGCTTAATTAGCATCTAATTGCTTGTTTGAGTATTTACCTATATTTAAGCTACTCGATGTTTATGCATGATTTTCTTGCTTTGTGTTCGAATTTTCATGTTTTTGAACCCGATTTTATGTGCTAGTTATATCATCTATTGGGTGTATATCAAGTTCTAGTTTAGATTGACAAAAATACCATCTTTAGCCATTTAGTGAACTTATCTAGGATTTCCCACATTTACACGTCTAGATTTCCTATTGGCGAGATAGAAATATACTAGATTGTGTTTCTCAATTCTCTTGCGAGTTTCAAGCCGACTGAACGATTTATGAGTTTTCCATAATTATTGTGTGCGATATGTAGATTGATGTTTGTAGCGATCCATGATTCGATCTAGTGTTGAGTTGAGATGAGATTCACTTTTATTAGAATTTACTTATGCTTGTGTATTACCAGAGTATCGTGATTCAATATTCAATATTCTATGTAGTTCTCCTTAACTATCGGTGACCATCTTTATCGATGACGGTAATTAGGATGTTAAACTAGGCGTAGCTAAGTAGATTCATCGAGTGATTTAGAGTTTGCTTAAGCTTGTGCATTACCAAAGTATCGTGATTCGATATTTCATGTAGTTCTCATTAATGATCGATGACATTCGGTCGTTAAAATGTTGAACTAGGTGTAGCTAAGTAGATTCGCCAATTGGTGTAGCTATATCTACTTGTGGTAGTTGGTAGTAAGAGTGGCATGCATTCATTGTTGTTATTTCTTGTTCGAGGATTGATCGAGCTTTGCTCAAGATCATAGAGCTACAACCTATTATTATTGCTTTTTCCAATGATTGGTGGTGCGCATAACGGTCCGAACAATGGTCTTATGCCCTCTCCCCGTGACTAATATGTGGTTGATTTCATGATACATCATATACATAAGAATTTAAGTGTTCTAAGACCTTAAGGAAAACATTTATTGACTTTACTCATCATTAATCAAGTCACGCGTTAATTGGAATTCGTGTTTACTTGTACCCATGACCGACTCTTTATGTGAATCAATATCTATTCATCTTAGGTGCTAGCGTGTATATAATTTCGTTTTGTCTAGACAAAAATCAACTTTTACCCCTTTATTTTTTCTTTCGAGTATGTGGAATTGACAACCCACGTCCTCTAGTTTTAGCGAAAATATTAATGATACCTCTACTTTCTATAACATCGACCAAGAGTAAATCATCTACACATTGTTTGATGACCGTGTCCTGATAGCGCCTTTGAGGACAACAAATGATAACTTGAGAATCATGACTTTAGCCATCATTGTGTAAATGTTTTAATTTTTATTTCCGAGTGTTTTGGGCTTCGTTCTCTGTCTTTTCCAGACAATGGAAAATATATCCCCTTTCAGTTCTCTCTCACAATAGAATTGTCGATTTTAGAGAAACCCTAAAAACGTGATTGCTTCCTTCTCTCTCATCTGCCCTAACTGTTTCATTTCGATACGCAAACACCATCTTAGCCATTCCTTCTCATCAACCTGATTTGATCCTCGTCCCTTCTTTTGCCTCCATTTCTTCGTTTCTTCTACTCAATCTTACGATTCGCCGACTCTTCCATCTTGTCCGCCTTCGACAATCGAGATTCCCCTTTTGTTGTTGTTGTTGTTGCCCTTTCAGGGTTTACTGTAATTTTCTTAGGGTTTTTTTGGGTGCCTGCTTTTTAGGTAGGTTTCAATTTCAAGGCCACTGGTTCACTTTCAGTTCGGGAGGAACTTGAACGGGAAGTTCCCAACTTCATTGGAGCTTTTGCTTGCATTCTCCTTTGATCTTGATTATTGGATAGTTGTTTTGCTGAGAGCTGGTACAAGTTGTTGCGTGGCGAGTGGAGGGACAACCAGAGGCTTGTATGGGCGAGCATGAGGGTTGGGCAGAGCCTCCAGGAGGCCTGTTGCCCAATGGCCTATTGCCCAATGAAGCTGCCTCGGTAATCCGGGTGCTGGATTCTGAAAGATGGTCTAAAGCAGAGGAGAGAACTGCAGAGTTAATAGGCTGCATTCAACCTACTACACCGTCCGAGGAACGCAGAAATGCTGTTGCAGATTATGTGCAGCGGCTAATAATGAAATGCTTCCCCTCCCAGGTCAAGGTGGGTTTTGTGGAATATGTATAAATGTATCGATTAGCATGCCATATTATTCATACCAATCTACATTTTTACCTTATTTTTGTTATTTGGTGATGTAATTGCAATATTATGTCATTCTCATTAGATGTCACAACTTTGTTTTGCAATAGTTCCTTTGCTAGCCTAGTGTAATCTAATGTTAGTTCAAAACAGCCACACCTTGTTCCTGGGATCTTTGTTTGAAGTCAATCCACACTGATTAGTTTACATTACAGAGCATGCTGAGAGGTTAGTAATTTGTTGGAAATAGTATTAACTTCTGGGAACGACTACTGTTATTGCCATAATGTTAGAGCATAATGGATGAAGCTGAGAGGTGTAGGTAGTATAGTTTGGTCTAGCAGGTTTTTGAATTGGTAGGTGAGTTTTGTTTTCAGTGACAAACACTCGACCAGTCTTCATAAAACAAAATATAAAGTGATGTTTATTGTTTGTGACAGTGAGCACAGTTGTAAAGAGTGTTTAGATGAGCAAGTGGCATCTGAGGAGTGGATGCCTTCAGGCTGTCTGATGTGATCAATTGAATTACACGTATTATTTATTTTCTTGTTGCTGGCTGTAAAAGGGTCAGGAGAAAGACAGGAATGTAAAAATGATCGAGGAGGGATATGTAACTGTAGCTTGGATGAGGTCCTTCAGTAGATATGATGGGACTGATCTATTTGCGTGGATACATATGATGGGATACACAGGAGTTTTTATCATGTCATAGTTGTGCAATAGGGTATTTATTTGTTTGCTTGCTTGCCAGTTATTCTCATATGCATCAATATTTTTCATGTTTATACGTTTCTGGTCATACTTCAATTAGTCTTATACCCCGGGTTGTGTTCAGGTGGTGACTTTTGGATCTGTACCCCTCAAGACATATTTGCCCGATGGGGACATTGACTTAACAGCTTTCAGTGAAAATCAAAATCTGAAGGAAACATGGGCCCACCAGGTTCGTGATATGTTGGAGAATGAGGAAAAAAATGAGAATGCTGAGTTTCGCGTCAAAGAAGTTCAGTACATTCAGGCTGAAGTATGTCCTTATCAGTAGTTTTTAATACTCATTACCATTAATTTTCCGAGTTTATTTAATTTAAAAAAAAATATTTGAATGCTTTACGTGTTAATTTTTTTTGTTCATGGTCTATGCATAATCTACACAAATTAGGAACTGGAGATTGTCCTATCTTTATAAATGTATTCATCTATTTCATATGATTGAATATGATGATTAGACTATCATGTATGTAAGTAAGATGGCGATGCTCAATTCTATATGCCAGATGTATAAATGATTTAACATAAGAGTATATATTTTAGAGTATTAGATTTTGTTCTGAAATAATAGCAGTATGGTTTTTTTTATGTCTCCTACTTCGTTTTCCTGATTGCCATGTTTTACCAGATAACTTTGATGTCAAATGGTGGTTTCTTACTTCTTCTTTTGGGTGATGGATTATGCATTTTAGCTATTCATATTTTACCAGATTATCATGTATTTAAAGAATATAACTTCTAGAATAAAGAAAAGTAAATAAATAAATTATTGATAAATATTTGTAATGTGCATGGCAGGGGTATTGTCTAACCGAAATTAGGTTTGCGAAGTTCGAAGGAGCCGTGCCATAGGAATTTATAGTTAACTCATTTCAGACAACCTTGAAATAAGTACTATGTATTTTGCGCACAATCATTTAATCTGAATATGTTACTCTCCCAAGCTGAAAATATATGGACGTGAACATGAAATATTGTAGATCCAAATGGTATACAAAACCTCTCTGATGATCTTTATTTGCAGCCATTATCATCAGCATCATCACATACTAGGACAGGCAGAGAAGGACTAGTCTTTTTTGTATTCTCGACTCCCTAAAATCTTCGTATAAAACGATATAATATTGATCAGTAATCTTGGTTTGTGCATTATTTTATATTCTTTAGTTTTACTATGTCAAGTTATACTGCAAACTTAGCCCACGTCCTTTGGTATGGCTGTCCTGTTACACAATGTTGTTTAATGCTGATCATCTCAAAATGTGCTCTATTTTGTTTATTATGATGATAATCTTGCCTATGTATATGCTAAGATTGCTCAGTATTTTTTTTACTGAAATGGCTACCTATTATTTATTGTTGTCTATTCCTACTATACTTCAAACTTAGCCCCTTCTGTGGTAAGGTTTTTCCGGCCACACACTGTTGTGTAATGTTGTCCATGTCAGCATGTGCTTTATTTTGTTGATTATGATCATAATCTGGCTTATGTCTTTATGGTAAGATTGCTCAGTGTTTTCTTGTTTTTTTTTTACTGAAATGGTTCCTATGTGGGTCTGTTAATGCATGCACATCTGTCTATTTGACCAGTTAGTACCTTTAACTTCTATCCTGTTTCCAAGACTACATATCCAGTAATGATTGGAAAGCCTTAAATTACTTCAATGGTAGATGCCAAAACCAAACTCAATGGGATATAGTTATGTCATAGCAGTGTTAGATAAGCCTTCAGATTTCAATACATCATTTATGCACTGTTTTGCTGTATACCTTATTCAATATGTTCTTTCTTGATAAAGTACCGATGATGTATGCCTGTGTTCGTTCTTTATTTAGCCTTTGATGATGCTATGCATGCGTAAATCTGTCTGTACTTTTAGGCTTGGAGTTTATATAATTGCTAACTTGTCATCTATTAATTTTCTCATATATTTACAGGTTAAGATAATAAAGTGTCTTGTGGAAAATATTGTGGTTGACATATCATTTGACCAACTTGGTGGTTTATGCACCCTATGTTTCCTTTTGGAGGTGAGTTTTACATGTACGAAACCTTGATTTAATTAATATGGTTCATAGTATCCATAACATTGTTTCTGTGTATAGGTCGATCATTTGATAAACCAAAACCATCTATTCAAGCGTAGCATTATATTGATTAAGGCGTGGTGTTATTATGAGAGCCGTATACTGGGTGCGCACCATGGGCTCATTTCAACTTACGCTTTGGAAACCTTGGTTCTGTACATATTTCATGTTTTCAACAATACATTTGCTGGACCACTTGAGGTGGCTATGCTTCCATCCCTCTTTTCCTTTTCTTTTTATTTTATTTTGTATCATCTCACTAAAAAGTTTTTCTTTCATGTACAGGTTCTTTATCGTTTTCTAGAGTTCTTCAGTAAGTTTGACTGGGAAAATTTTTGTGTTAGCCTGTGGGGTCCTGTACCTATAAGTTCACTTCCCGATGTTACAGGTATCTGTAATTGATTAAAGATTTTTTTGTTGGTATTAAACCAATTTGCTAGTTCTGATTCTTTTATATTGGAAATTTTTACAGCGGAACCTCCTCGAAAAGATGGTGGGCAGTTACTTCTTAGCAAGTTGTTTCTTGATGCTTGTAGCAAAGTTTATGCTGTTTTTCCTGGGGTTCAAGAAAACCAGGGTCAATCCTTTGTCTCTAAACATTTTAATGTGATTGATCCTTTGCGCGTAAACAACAACCTTGGTCGTAGTGTTAGTAAAGGTATGTTGGCTCCCTACTTCAATGGTATTTTAGAATAATCTGATTATTGTTCTCATTTGTTTATTCATCAGGAGGAATTTGTCCTTTTTGACTTTCTGATTGTTTTAATGACTACATGTACTTCATGGAACCATTAGTTATGGGATTGATAAGAATGATCAAATGTATCTTTTGATTTTTTAGAACTTTTCGGTCTTCTTCATATATTACTTTGTATCGTTATGACTGATTTAAGAGCAATTTGTATGTACCAAGGTTTGAAGTCAAGTTCTTGCTTATCTAGAAACAAGCATATCATGACTTGCTTATACTTTATTTAGTTTTGTAGTAGCCTTTTCCAATCATTGACATGTATATTTATAATTTTGTTTTTGAATTTTACTTATATTCTTTCAATCATTTATTTGAATGCTTATGCCATCATAAAGATGAAGTCTTATATTACAATTCTTTGACAGTCTTATTTAAATCTATGGGCCGCCTTGAAAGTGAAGCAAGATAGTCATGTGGTTATTGGTAGTTGTATGCTACATAGCCTATTCGTTTTGCTGCTGTAAAATTCTAAAATATTATTATTGGTACTTGATATTCTTGTCTTTCAATACAATGAGAGCATCCATTTATATAGGGATTAACTCTATACTAAAAAGGAAATACTAATACTAAACAACATAGGAAACCTAACTTAACTAGGAATAGGAAATACTTGTAATTGGAAATAAACCCAACAGCTGCTAGCGAAGAAACTCTGTCCATAGAGCAAATAATGCAGTTCCCTCTGTGATTTGTCCTGGATGTGTTAAGAGAGTTCTTTTTATATGCTTTAATGACATCTGAATAGGGTGTTATGAAAGTGACTTTAACCTCTTAAGTAATCATGGAACTGAATTCCTGTACAAATTGCAGCGGTCCTACTTAGACTTAGTGTGGAGCTCAGTAATATACAGGATTCTATTAGTATGCTGGTAGAAGTATCCTTACAAAGCACTACTATGCATAAATTCTTATGAATGTTGCCTCTCTTTGTGTGCATGCCAAAACTTAGTGGAAGTTGAAGTGGTGAAAACACTATGTGACTGATAGATTGATAAAATACAGAGTCAGTCAACAGGTTAAAACTATGATTTGTGGTTTCTAATCCATCTCCTTCACTGTATTTTTCTTTAGTACATAGCTTCTTAAATTTAACAAAAGGAGTTAGTTATGCATACATCAGCTCTAGTAGGCTTTCACATTATTGGGGTTCAATCTGATTAGTCTTATTGTGGGATAGCTTCTTTTTGTTGCATATTTTGAGGATTATTTGGTGGAATATAGTTAGTTGATATTCCAAGGTATTGCAAGACTGTTTTATTGTAGTCTCCCTTGGTGTATCTCTTTGTTCTCATCTATACATTTTACGATACTATTTATAATTTCGTTTACAATAAGATTGGTATAGTTGTCTAATACCTTTTCATACCTGCCCAATATTTCATGCCAATCTGTGTAAGTATACTGTGTCTGTCTTTTCAGGCAATTTCTTTAGAATACGTAGTGCATTTGCATTTGGAGCTAAAAGGCTGGCAAGGTTACTTGATTGCCCTAAGGAAGACCTTTATTTTGAAGTAAATCAGTTCTTCATGAATACTTGGGACAGACATGGGAGTGGTCGTCGTCCGGATGCACCTAGTAGTGATTTATGGCGTTTGAGATTATCGAATCCAGATCACCACCATGGGTCAGAGAATCTCAGGATTGATTCTAGCAGCATAAAAGATGAGGTTTCCTCTTCTCGTAATGTTTCATCCCAACATCGTATTTATAACTACAATGATTCACCTCCAGTTTCTCACACTCAAAGCCCTAAGATTTATGGGACCATGAACAACTCAGCTGATCTTAATCACTATGCACATAATGACAAAGGGAAGAAAAGTTCTAAGCCAGGTAACTCAGTAAACGACAATCAGGGAAAGTTCCTTTTTGCAAGAACACGGTCTAGCCCTGAGCTTACTGATACATATGGTGAAAGTTCTTTTCAAGGAACGCGTAGTAGAATTCCAGAAATTGGTAAAAGCCAACATGTTTCTGCAAAGTTGGATGATAGCAGGAAGAAGAACCTAGAAGCTGATGTTGTAGCAAACACTGATGGTAAATCTGCAACTGAGGACCCTTCATCTGTTAGGCATCTTTCATCACGTCAAGGTCGCCGTAGTGTTGCTAATTCAAACTGTGATGATTCAGGGTTGAATGCCATGGGTGAAGAATTTACTTCTGCCTTGGGAACGCAGGGCATGCATCAAGAAGAGCAAGATCTTGTGAATATTATGGCATCTTCTACTGGTCATTTCAGTGGGCAGCTACACATGCCGCTGAATTTAGCTTCAGGTCACATGCCTCTTCCAATCCCACCTTCCGTTCTGGCATCAATGGGGTATGCTCATAGAATGGTTCCTACAAATATTCCCTTACTTGACAATCCTTGGGGTGCACATATGCAATTCCCTCCCGGTTTAATGCCTTCACATTTAACTCACTACTTCCCTGGAATTGGATTGAATTCAAATCCAGAAGATTCAATAGAACCTTGTTCCGAACATTTTGGTCCCGGAGAAGTTAACCCAGCGGAGGCTAATCGTGGTTACTGGAATGAGCAGGTCAGTGGCTCGAGTGGACGTTTTGAACATAATAATGGCATTGTTGAAGCTCTTCATTCAGATGACAACAAACAGTCGATTTCTGCAGGTTATAACTCTGTTAGTTCATCTCGGGCTAGCAGCTCTGGGAATCATGCGAGAGTTCAACAGAAATTTACTAGAGAAAACCGAGTGTCACCAAAGGAAGATCATCTGGAAACTTCCCTTTATCAGGATATTGGGGGGAATGAATCCTACTTTGATGATAAAACTGTAAGTTCAAGGCCTGCATCTGCAGCACATGCTACTTCTCTGAGAAGTAAAACCTCTTCAGAGAGTTCTTGGGAAGGGTTGTCAGCACCCTCAGCAAAGGCATCTACAACAGGTAAAGAAAAGCAAGGTAGAAAAATAGTTCCTTCTACAGTGTCATCTTCTACATGTGGGAAAACTAGGAGTGTGTCAGAGCATTCCTCTACTCAAGCAGATGATGACAATAGAGACTGGAATCAACTGTCAACAACGGGCAATGAAATGTCAGAGGGGAACATGGTACCTGTGGTACCTGAATCTGTTGCTTCCTTGAGGCATCAAATACATGGATTTGAACAAGCACAAACTAGTGGATCTGATTCATTGATACCTATCGCCCCGATGCTCCTGGGTCCTGGGTCACGGCAAAGAGCTACGGACAGTTCTGGGGTTGCCCCTTTCACATTCTACCCCACAGGGCCTCCTGTTCCATTTGTAACAATGCTCCCCTTTTATCATTATCAAACTGATGCAGGAGCTCCTGATGTATTGTCAAACCATCTGAATGGGGAAGAACAGCTGGATAGTAGTGATTCCGGTCAGAACTTTAATCAGGTGGAGGGACCTGATCGGTCAGATGTGGTAAGTACTTCTGTAAGAAGTGCTGCTTCTATTGAGCCATTGGAACACAAGCCTGACATTCTTCATAGCGATTTTGCAAGTCACTGGCAGAATTTACAATATGGACGGTTTTGCCAGAATTCACGTAGCCCTGCACCCATGCTTTATCCTTCACCTGTTGCTGTGCCACCTGCATATCTACAAGGACACTTTCCCTGGGATGGTCCGGGAAGACCACTTACAGTCAACATGAATCTCTTTAGCCAACTGATGAACTACGGACCTCGTCTTGTGCCAGTTGCACCACCTCAAACTGTTTCTGACAGACCAGCCTCTGTTTATCAACGTTATGTTGATGAAATGCCAAGATATCGAAGTGGGACTGGGACCTACTTGCCTAATCCGGTATAATTAAATTCATCTTCTATCTATACATTGTTCTGTCAGTTCTTTCATTTTCATTTGGTGCTATTGAAATTCGTTCCCTTATTTTTTATTATTCGTCTTGTTATCGTTGAGGCATGGATTCAATTTCTTATGTGAATGGTTGTGTTGTGGCTTTCTTAGTAACTACTAGAGTACCACATTGGAAGAGATCCCAACCCATCGCCACTTGATATGCAACTTAGGTTGTCCACCTACCATCTTAAGCTTCTCGGTTGGTATAATGAGAGCTTGTATCCTCGGCCTCGACTCCTTTCTGCCATGCATCCCGGTCCTTTGGGCTAAGTACTTATATCTGCAATTGATTCTGTACTGGGTATTATATTCGAAATTCGTGTTTCTATGATTGGCTTAAGTTGATTTTGGTGGTAAATCTGAGCTGTGTTTTGTTGCTCGTAAATCAGCTTAATTACATATGAAATTGATTTTTACTGGGTATCTATTTGAAATGCTAGTTTTTGTGTATGGTATAATGGTGAGCAGCATTAAGTTGATTTTGGTGGTAAATTTGATCTGCGATTTGCATATCGTTGCTTACAGATTTGGTCTTAATTGGTCGGGTATTTACCTTTTGGTAATGATATGTCCTCTAATTTTTTTTAAATTTATTTCAGAAGGTTCCTGCCCGGGACCGTTACTCTTCTGGCAACAGGAGGGGAAATTACAATTATGATAGGAATGACCATCAGGGTGAGAGAGAAGGGAACTGGACAAATTCGAAGGGGCGAGGTGGTGGGCGTGGGCGTAATCGCGGCCAAGCTGAGAAGCAGAGCTCAAGATTGGCAGCAAATGGAAGTCGTTCTGACAGGCCTTGGGGGACCCACAGACATGAGTCCTACCAATCACAGAATGGCCCTGTCCGCTCAAACCCTACACAGAGTAGTTCTGGTAATATGGCGTATACCATGTATCCGGTACCAGGCATGAACCCTGGTGTGGTGTCGTCAGAACTTCCATCTGTTGTGATGTTGTACCCTTATGATCAGAACAGTGGGTATGGCAAACAGCTTGAGTTTGGGTCTATCGAATTACAACAGGGAAGCCAATTACATGGGGTGGTATTTGATGAACAGAGGTTTCAGAATAGTGGGTCTGCTCAAATATCTTCACCAGATGAGCCCTCTTCACCTCACGTTCACCTCCAGAGGTGATTGGTTTCTCCAAGATTGCCACACTTACAACAGGGCCTTGTTGTGGATAAAGCAGCTACACTCTGAGGTGATGTGACTTGTTAAGGTGTTTTGTTTGTTCTCGTAACATTACCCGGGGGTGTTTTGTGATGATGTTAATGTTATTAACTTTACAGGGGGATGGGATTTGAATATTCAGCCAGATGAGAGTGGCCCAGGGGAATTATGATTTGAAAGAAGAGGGAAGGGATGGTTATGGAATGAGAAGCAGGCCTTGTGTATTTCACTGGTTGGAGGGTGTCATTCATGTGTACACTAGATAAACTTGAAGAGCTGCCTGTGCCTGTGCCTGTGTTTCATTTCATGTCTTGGGAACAAGGACATACTTCAGGGATAGGCATGTTTGTAAACTCAAACTGATGCTTAGGTCAAGAGTTTAGGTTTTATCGTTGCTTGCCGTAGGGGCTATGGATTTTGAATCATTGTACCAGCGTTAATGGTTTTGAAGTTGTGAACTGATTTTACCAGCAAAGATGATTCGATTGATTGTAATGTACTAGGATTGGATGGATATTCATATGGGAACTTAAATTTGTTGTATGTTGTGTAGTAAACATAAATAGAATATCACCATTTAGCCTTAATGCCTCTTCTTGATGGTGTTTCTTTTTTAGCTGCCACTTCTTTTGTTACACATTCTCGGTTTGGATTTCAGTCTTTTTCTAGCCTTGTACAATACATTTCACATTTGCACCTGTCATGTCTTAACCATGACAAGTGAAAGTAGTAAGAATTACCGCTCAAAAACATAACAAAACAAACCATTGTTGGTGTTGGTGTTTGAGTCTCCGGATCACAATGAGACCGCGAAGCCGAAATAGAATTCCATCTAATTAACACTTCTTTAGTATCCTTATGTATTGGTAACGCAGTAGACAAAATTTTGGTAAAGTTTACGTCATTTGGATGATCTGTGACCAATTCATAAGGGTATTAAGTTATCTGTAATCAATTTATAAGAGGAATAAAATTTGTGTTACCAAAACGTAAAGACTTTATTGAACGTCACAAAATTTTGGGGTACAAAAGGTAATTAACCCTAAAAGTTAAGTACTAACAGTTAGAAAAATATGACTATAATTGAATTTTCAATTATCGGTTTGAATTGGTCATCTAATACTAACAAATGACTAAAGAAAGAATAAAAGCTTGTATTCAACTATAAAATAATTTATAGTTTTGAACAGAGCTGAAGAGCAGATGGGGATGTAGCTCAAATGGTAGAGCGCCCGCTTTGCATGCGGGAGGTACAGGGTTCGATCCCCTGCATCTCCATTTTTTTTATTTCATTTCCATCGTTTTAAAATTTAAACTAGAACTTTTCTATAATGATTTTGTAGTACTAAAATGGTTTTTTATATGAACAAAAAATGCTTACAGTTTCTACAACATTCTTCTATTGCTGTAGTATACACTATAATGCATCATTGCTTGATAATCAATCAATCTGATCCCTTAATTGGCATCTCTCTGGTCACCTGTACTTAAAGGATGGCAACAAAACAAGCCTTGGTTACCAGCAGTCGTTGCAGGAACACTTTCCATCCTTGAAATGGTGGAACCGAACACCGTCTTTGAGCAGAATCTCCCGCTGCTTCAGCCTGGACATGCATTTGGCCATCGTGTGGCAGTCGGAACAAACTCTGGTGTTCTTAATCACCCTGATTGGCAAACCATGTCTGCTCTTCATCAATCCGTATGTCATGGCCAGCTTCTCTGTGTGGCTTAGCAACACCTTCTCCTTCTCCACCACGTCCACATTCTGATACACACACTTCACGTCCGGGACATACCCCTCTCTTTCCATCTCCGACACCAGCTGATATAACTCAAAGTATATTTCTCCTGCTTCCGGATGGGACTCCCCATGCGCAAATACATGAACTTTCTTATCTATCTCTATCCACCTGCTTACCTGCCCGCTTTTTACCCCCAAATGCCGGGTCAACTCTTTCAGATGCTCTACATCCTCCCATCTGTTCAAAGCTGCATACAAGTTCATCATACCCTGGTAATTAGCAGAATTATATGGTTCCAACTCGAAGAGCTTCCTCGCTGCTGCTTCTCCTAACTTCACGTTCTTGTGTATTTTGCAGGATCGAAGAAGAGCGCCCCAAACAGTCGCATTTGGTTTCACTGGCATCGTATGAATGAAATCCCAAGCTTCGTCCAGATACCCAGCTCTCCCAAGAAGATCTACCATGGAAGAGTAATGCTCAATGGTTGGAACTAAGTTGTAATCTTTGATCATCGAATCAAAGTACTTCCATCCTTCACTAGTTAAACCCGAAGTTTTGCAGCTAGAGAGGAGGTTTACAAAGGTTATCGCATCCGGCTGGACACCAGCTCCAGGCATAGCATCAAAAAGAGAAATTGCCTCTTTCCCGAGGCCATAAGTGCCAAATCCCTTGATCATACAATTCCAACATTCCAACGTTTTGTTCCCAACCTTCTTGAATACCTCATATGCACTCGTTAGATCACCTGACTTACTGTACATGGAAATCAATGCAGTGGTTACATGTACATCTTCACCGAAACCCCTTTTCAGAGCGAGGCAGTGTAGTTCCTTTCCTAACTGCAACAATGATAAGTCTCCACAAGAACTGACTAAGCTGGATATGGTGGTCGTGTTAGGGCTGACACCTTCCTGTTGCATTCGGATGAATAGCTTGAAAGATTCCTCATAATTTCCGTTACGTGAACAGCCAGATATTAGACTGGTCCACGAAACCACATTAGGAGTCAATCCAGCTCTTTTAATTCGAACCATAGTAGCCAAAGCTTCTTCAGTGTACCCACATGTTGAGTAACCAGAAAGCAGACCGTTCCATGTCACTATATCAGGCTTTATTCCGTTCCTTTCCATACGATTCAACAACTTCTCAGCATCTTCAAAACACCCCTTGAAGGAGTACCCTGATATCAGTGAGTTCCATGCAAATATATTTTTATCCCTCAAATTACTGAAAACTGTTTGTGCAGTGGTTAAGCGGTCATTCTTCACGTACATGTCTATCAGTGAAGTTCCGACATGAACAAGACAGTCAAGCCCCTTTCTCATTGCATAGACATGGATTTCTTTGCCATAATTAAGAAAACCCAATTCAGCAATTGATTGAAGAGCACTAGTGATAGAGGACGCATTTGGCTTGAAACCCTCACATTGCATTCTTCGCAAGATTGTAAGAACAGTATCGTGTTTTCCATTAAGGAAGTGTCCGGACAAAAGGGAGTTCCAAGTGACTATGTCTGCCTTCACACCATACTGTTTCATTTGGTGAAAGAGATTTAAGGACTCGTCTAAATAACCAAGTGCAGCGTATGCACAACAAATTGAGTTCCATGAAGATAAGTTACGGTCTTTCATCGAATCAAAGACTCTCCTAGCTAGCTCAAGCTTGCCATTTCTATAATACATGCTAATGAGAGAATTGCAAATGAGCAAATTTGATTCTAAATCAGAGCGCAAAACATACCCATGAAGCTGCATCCCTAAATCCAGAGCACCCACATTGCCACAAGCTG
>JAYMTN010000857.1:0-14514 GCA_036897425.1 Erodium trifolium | reverse complement strand
TTTATCAAGTAAACATTTAAAATTTTGAAATATTAAATTAAATAATATTAATAATTATTTAACAAGCAAATACTAATTATAGGGTTTGAATGGTATGGAAATGGAAATTTGGATAACAATTGAGGGTATTTTTGACATTTTACAAAAAAAATTAACGGTCATGGATGAAAAAGGTATAACATTATAATTATTGGTTAGTTCGGGGTAGATAAATGTTACGAATAAACATTGGAATAATATATCATTAAAGTTGTATAGTTCGGGATAGCCAGATGTAATTTATCCTTTTATTTAATAATAAGTCATGTTGTATAAATACATATATATGCTTGTTTCACCACACATGGGCCAACCCCATTCTTCTCCAACCTAGATTGCGTTGGCTGAGCAAAGGACTATTAAAAAGGAACGAAACCGAATGATTACCTGGCCAACTCATATTTAAATCTTCACTTTTCTTTCTCCTCTTCTTGTTCCTCTAGCTTTCCCTCTGGACCATTTAACCCTAAAACCCCATCCCAATTTCTTCACAGTCGCATCCATATCGCCTACATATCGGATCCTTCAAAATTCCTGTTTTTTGGTGTTGCCTGACCATTCCTTTTTATTTTTTAAAATGTGACGATCCTTGTCGTTCTGCTTTGGAATTAGTTTATTTTTCTTCGATATTGTTTTGTTAGTAATTTTTATCTCCCAGTAAGAAATGTTAATATCCATGCTTGCTTTTGATTTTAGGGTTATTACGCAATTCAAATCAATGAAAATTTTGTTCTTAATTTTAATTTTAATTCAGTTGAGGTGAATTTGTGTTTTATGTATCATCAAAAGGAATTTGGGTGCTGTAAGAAATTGGTTATTTGAAAGAAGTCCAATAGCTTGTTATTATTGATCCGGTACATAATAAGTGATTGATCATTGTATGACCAAACGGATTGCCTTCTTTACTTAATTTTATTCTTACCCTACAGATTTTAATTCTTCAAATATTATTTGATTAGTTACTTTTCATGGTTACTGCTGCTTTAATTTGTCATGAGGCTTCCTGTTTTTTATTTTGTACCATTAACTATTTTGTAACTTAGCAGGAAATGTCATTGGCGCAGAGTTACTATTCACGTGGAGACATGCAACACACTGACTATCGACCTTCTTATAGCATCAAGAACCACACAAATGGAAACAGGAGCACGAATTGGAATGATTTTCATGCCAAGAACTTTAACAGTTTCCGTTACCTTTCGGGATACTGTAGGGAGCCTTTGAATAATTTTACTTATGTTAACCTTGATGGTCCACCTACTTTGAAAAAGAGAAAAATTTCAGCATCTACTTGGGGTGAAAGTAGTCGGCATTATCGGGCACCCATTCCACATGAAAATGCTCCATCATCATGCAACAATCCAGTTTTTCCCCTCACATTATCAGGTGCTGGTGTCTCTACGTCCACAAGCTGCAAACGTTCCCGATCACAACTTGAAGATGATGAAGAGGTTGTCTTGATGTCTAGGAATGAGATTGAGAGATGTTCTCCTTCTAGGAAAGATGGCATTGATGCATTATGTGAGGCACATTTGCGGTATTCGTATTGTGCCTTTCTTCAAAACCTTGGGATGCAGCTTCAATTGTAAGCTCAATCTGCCTTCATTAGTTTTTGTTTAAATCTTGTTGAAGGCATGTTTAGTTATTGGTTTATAGTTCAGTCGACGGTTTGAGTCCATCTTCTTCATTTGATATCATTTTTAAGTTAACATGGTACTGATTTCAAATTATTATTTATCTTTCAGGCCACAAACCACTATTGGCACTGCCATGGTTCTCTGTCACCGGTTTTTTGTTCGACGGTCACATGTTTCCCATGATAGATTTGTGAGTTCCCTTTTTAATTATTATTTGTTATTTTCCATGATAGGTTTTCACCATGCTTGTAGATATTTCTTAGATAATTTGATGAAAATAACCTTTTTTTTAGCTATGCTATTTATGGTAGATAGTTTGTTTTTTGGGAGTTGATCTACTCTAGAATCCCGTATCGATAGAAAGATGAATGTATATGTGTTCTCATAAAATTAAAAAGGGTTGAACATTGAGTTATCATGGAGAGATTTGTGTATATGCACTGATTTTTGTTTTGCAAAAATCTTATGGAACTTTTCCAGTTGAAGAAGTTCAAGTTCAGTTAATTAGGGCTCCCTTGTCCCAACAAAAAGTGTCTCACATCCAAAATATGGCCATTTCCCTTTCAATAAGTTATCGTAGTAGTACCCATATTGTTGTTAAACTTCACTCTTAACTCAAAAACTTAAGCTATTAAGAAGAGAGTCCGACTAGCATATCAAGTAGTCACTAACCTCAACATTCATGTGCAGGCTGGACAGTAGAATGGGCCTTGCTTTTGGGCTAAGAATATTTGAGTGGGGAGGAAACACATTTAGGTCAAATAAAACTGCTTTTTTACCATGTTAAAATTTACTTTAACCTAAAAGTTTAGGTTATTGGAAGATCAAACTTGTACATCAAGTGATTACAAAATTCACTGTCTTTCAATGTGGTAGACTTCGTTGAGACTCTATTCAACCCAAAAACTTAAGTTGATGAATGGAGTCACATACAATGTGGGAGATTGCACATGCACCAGGCATAACAAATGGGCCTTTAACCCAGAATAAAGGGATGACAGAGAGGGTTGCAGACCAAATATATAGCAAGCATACCATGCTAAATTGCTCCAACCACAAAGTTTTTAAAGTATTAGGGAACAACCCGACTAATATATCAAGAAGTCACTAAATTCACATTATTTTAATGTGCAACATTTAGAATCATACTTCACATAAATTAGTCATAACCACTTTAATAGGTTTTATAGTTGTAGTACTAGGGGTATGTTGTGAAAGTCAAGAATCACTTCTTCTGTTCCTTCTTTTTTTTTTGTGCAAAAACCGTCGTCTTTATACTTATAATTCTAGTCACTTTCATTTTTGCTTGAACTGGTATCTATATTTTATTTAGATCCATTGCATTATTTTTCATATGTACTTTTCTTAGTTCGGCTCTTTATGATCTGAGACCCATTTTATTACTATTTATTTGCATTTCTTACAATCATTAAGATTATTAATATGTATTTGTATTACTACTTAAATTGCTGACCTTGTTTTGTTTCAGTTGATTGCTACAGCTGCTCTTTTTCTTGCCTCAAAGTATGAGGAGACAGCGTGTTCTCTGAATAATGTGGTGCAAGCATCTTGCGAAGTTTACCATAAGCAGGATATTACATTCTTGTCCTATCTGCTACCCATAGTGAGTTATTAAACACTAATCCTTTTTTCTTCTGCATGAAAGACGTTTGTTGAGTTGTGGCCTTGAGGTCATTGCTTCAACAGGGGAATTATCCTCTTTGGAAAGCAGAGGCTAGGCTGCATATGTGAATTACCCTCTCTAGGACTCAATTGTGGGACCTTGTGCACTTGGCCATCCTTTCTCATGAAAACAAAATAGAAAATATATGAAATTGGAATGCCAAGCGTTAGTGAAAATGCTGATAGTTAATTGGGGGGACCTTGTGCACTTGGCCATCCTTTCTCATTAGTTAATTTAGAATGATGGCATAAAGTAAATCCACTATTTTTACTTATGGATTTACACCACTTCTGTTAACACCTGTTTTGCTCAAATTAGCATGCTTCCAAATATGTAGCCCTTACATATAATTGAGAAGAAACAAATTCCTTTGATGACATTTATGTTTTTATTTTGTATAATTTCATAACATGAGTTGTGTGCTGAACAGGATTGGTTTGAGCAGTATCGGGAGCGGGTCATTGAGGCAGAGCAAATGATATTAACTACCCTAAACTTTGAGCTTAGTGTTCAACATCCATATGATCCTCTTACATCTATTCTTAACAAACTAGGTCCATCAAGAACTGTTTTGGTGAACCTGGCATTAAGCTTGGTCAATGAAGGGTAAGTTATACGTTTCTAAGTCTTTACTTATTTGACTACATTGCTGGACTCCTAATCTATTCCAAGCAGGTTATTTCAGTTGATTTTAGGAGTATGGCTCATGTCAATTTATATACAGTTATTATCTATATGAATATGCTTTACCAGGCCTGTACTGTGGTCCTGTCCATCTTCATATGCCATCCCGGTTTTGGCTATTCTATCTCTATACCCATACAGAGTAGTCAAAGGGAAAATTTAGTATGGAAAATAGAAACCGGTCATGTACATTGACGTCTATTCTTTGTAAGATTTGGACTACATGGTGTTAGAATCCCAACCAAGTTGCAGACTTGTTGATGTTTGAAGATACATATTGATGTTGAGGAGGATGCTCTGGTTATCTTCTTTTCCTATTTCCTTTTAAGAACTAGTCTGCATGCTTTATGTGGTATGTGATATTGATAAGTTTGGCACACATATAATTGCAGGGTTTACACAAGATTAGCGTGCTGGCTTATATGATATTCTTAGCTGGCGGATTATATGCTGTTCATCCAAAGTTTTGTTTTACTACTGAAGTCGAACTGCTGATTTGTTTTGAATGTTCTGACATTCACACCCCCCATCCATCAGTGTTCATTGGCTATCCAAAATAGTCGCAAAACTGTCTGGCCAGTCTCGCTTATCATAAAAGCTCTAGAATCTGATAGTATGGTTGGCTGGCTCCTTGCCATTCCAACACATCAGGAGAACTCTTGTCTGGGTGAGGCAGGGAGTGAGATGTTTGCTAGTCACCTTGTTAGCAGTAGAAGTCGTGGGACATAGCATGTGATTTTGATGGTTTCCATGGAAGATGGGTGTTGTCAGAGTCTGATTATATGCATGAGCATGTCAAATATGCATCTAGGCTCCCCAGGTATAGCCAAGCAGACCCGTCAAAGTGAAATGCTGACAAAATGCAGCTTTGAATGGGTAAAGTCAACTTTGTTTGAATTTTGCCTCGCCAATTTCACAAAAATTAGGCCATGAAAATCACTTTTGTTTCCCCTGCAAATTTACTCATCTTTTCCTAATCTCTTATGTGCATTTTCATATCTTATCGAAGCTAATGTGTTTATATAAAAAGTCGTTTGCCTATTACTCCTTTCCCATTTAAAGTGAAAGATTTTCTGTACATATCAACTACCTACTTCGTTTAATATATTTGATAATTCTCTACCAATGAACTATGTTCATCGAGATCCATGTCAACATTTTGTCATATAGCGTTCGATCGTCCCACACTGAAATAATTTGGAATTAGTGACCAATTGATATACTAGTTTGGGTCCTCCACTTAATAGATTAAGCTTTTAGGTTGGAGTAAGTTCAACGCATGTGTGCGTGTATGTATATGTATATAGATTTGCTTGTTTTTCATTAGCAATACCAGTAAATTATTTTGAAGTACTATACATCTGATTTTCTAATTACCACAGAATTCTTTTTTCTTTTTTTCCTTGTCTCTAGACTGCTTTGAGTTATCTGTACTATGTCTCAACACTAATTTAAGATCCCATGCTATAAGTTCATATGGGTTTCAGTCAAGGGTTCGTGTTCCAACATAGGAAGTCTTTTCATTTACTGTTTGTGCTCATTGAATCATCCGTTAGGTTTCCCTTAGTTTTCTATTGATTTGATACTTGGTCATGATTTGTGATTGGTGGCCTTCAGGAACCAAAATGGTAGTACATGAGAAACCCCGAAATAACAACAATAGGCTTTTAGTGCAACATCAGAAGACAAATATTGTATGCCTGAAATTGGTCTCATCTGAGGTTGTGTTTGCCATGTGTTGGCTAGACTCTGCAATACGGAAAAATATATATTATATAGAGCCAGCTGCTTGAAGCTTACTTCAACCTCATAGATCATCAACTAAAACATTATGGGGAAATATTCTTTTTCCATTTAGTGACACTGCCTTTGTGAGTTTTATTCGCTTTATGTAAGTACAGTTATTTACACATTACGTGGAGCTAATTCTGCTCATTTGTTAACTTCAAGTTATAATTTAACGTAATTTGCATGATCTGTTTTTACTTGTATGTACTAATTTGGCCACTGCAAGATTTGGGGATTAGCTGTTAGGTATGCTCTATCTATTGGAAAACTGATCAACACTTGTCCTTTTTTCCCTCTAAAGGATGTTGGCTAAGTATGGCGGTGAGGGTTAATTCCTAGATGATAGAAAATGATGTATTTTGTGCGTATTTAAGTGCTCCAACATACCTAGATAAGTAATTTTTAGTAAGTGTCATTGTAGGGAGATGATCTAAAAATTTATGAGACAATCTTGTGCCATTAATTTTCCTGCTAGCATATATGAATTTCGAAAAATGTTTTTTTTTTATCAACTATAAATCTGTAAACCCAACCCTAATCTAAATTAACCAAAGGTTAATCCCGAACGGAACCCACCCCAGATCTGCTCTCTAGCAAGTGACCTACTAGGATTTTAACCTATGATCTCCAGGTTATAATAGTCCAACCTTAGTGGGAATGGTCTTCGAAATAGTAATTATTCTCCCCGCACTATAAAGGAACTCCCTTCTTTTCTATTTTTGTACATCCTATGTGTGCTTTATATAAAACTTTTTCATTAATGCTTTTCTGGGTCTTCAAGCTAGGCATTTTCTCCTTATCCTAGAAAGGAACTCCTCTTTTATTGTTGCATATCCCATAGTATTATTTTGATAAAGTGAATGCAACCTTTTTGTGTAGAAATACTAACATGGAAGCTCAATGTTAACTGTGGTCTTTATTTTGTTCAGATTTGTTATTCAGAATGTTGATTAATGATATTATTTTCTCTTATAACCAGCATTCTAAAAATCCCGATATCTTCCCGAGAAGTCGGTAAAACTTAACCATTAAGTTTTGACTGATTCCCATCGAATTTGATTGGTGGAAATTTGGTCAAACTTGGTGGACTCGATTAAAACTAATTAAACCCGGTCAACTATATTTCACAGAGAAGTCTAAAGTGTGAGAATTTGTAAAGATTTGTGCATAGCACGAATACTAAAATAGATTATAGATAGCAAGTTTTATTTACTTTTCAAATACAACTCAATATCACATAATGAATTTAGAAGTGTTTGTACTTGAGGTTTGCTCCCCAGTACTACTATAATAGAATTAACGAGTATTATACTACATAATAGTATTAGTAACATGTTTGGCCTTCTGATTATCGCTATGCTAATGCTAACTGTATTTTCTAAGGTGTATAGTTCAGAAACTTGCATTTATTTTTGGAGGGAATTGATAAAAAGTGCCCTCTTGAATACACTACACTATGAATTGGGCACGGTTCTCAGTTAGTAAAACTAACGGAAATTTGATAAAGTCCTTATGAAATTTCCACATTTCCCATAAAGGCCTTATGAATTGGCCGCATGCAGAAATATGGGCAATTCATAAGACCTTTATGGGAAATGTGACCGACAAAAATCGAATTTCTGTTACTTTTAATAACGGAAAACCATGCTCAATTCATAGTGTGGTGCATAGCATGTTTTTTTTTCTTCTCAAATGATTGTTTTCTGTCCGTGACATTCACGCGTGCCCTTTTCATTGATCCCCTCTAAAAAAAATACGACCTTCTGAGATATGATATCACTGGTAGCATATTTGGTAAAGAGTACAATTTGACATTCATTCATAATTTGCTTGTCATAATTTGCATACTTTGGAGGGCTCTTTATCTAAAGTTTTATCTCCACTATTTTATAATTAAAAGGCCTTTTTTGTGCTCTGCAGCACTCCATTGTGTGAGTCACAGATACAATCTTATGAATGGAATAGAGAAACTCCTAAGCTTTCCGTCATCTTTAAATGGTAGCATCAGATAATAGAATTCTTTATTTAAACAATGTTCTATTTAACCCCCACAATAGTCAAGAAGTTACAAGTGGAAAGTATCTCATTTGAGACAAAGGTAATGCATTTATAGGACTTCAATTGGAAAAGAAGTTAATGTGCAAGTTCCCATTCTAGGATATATGTCCATGTTACTTAAAAATAAAATTGCATGCAACAATTGACCTATGGTTTTATATAATATTCGATGGTACTCAACTTTATCTCGTGGCTTCACTAGGATTTTTGGGTGCTATTTTGCAATTGGAAGTATATTCATTCTTTGTGAGCATGAAAGCTTGCCTTTTCAAAAGTCTATCCGGGTGTTCTGACTGTAGAGATGAATTATGCTGTCATTTGCTTTGACAAAAAATTGTTTGCAATGCACTGCTACGCATTTATTTGCTCAAATGAACTGCGTGTGTATTCGTAGATAGAAAAGCTTCTGCAACAGAATTGGCTTGGGAGTTGATGTACTCTTTAAATGGGTATAACATGTTTGCTGTAGTATTGGGTACTGTACCCACAATTCTGGAGAGATTCTTGGAAAATATTTTACCTGACTTGCTGCCTTTGTAGTTGGTAAGGGATGTAACTGGGTTGCATTTATTTCTATTGTTTCGCGTTGCTCTACTTATGGCTGATGTTTGATGTTGTAAATTGTACGAGATGTTGCCCTTAAATTGATGGTTTGCCTGTCTCCCAATAGTCTTTGAACAGCGGTTCAGTTGTTTTGATACGGTCTTCCTAAAGATTGCGTTTAATTGTTGCAGGCTTCGGAGCTCACTTTGGCTTCAGTTTAAGCCTCACCATATTGCTGCTGGAGCTGCCTATCTGGCTGCCAAGTTCCTAAATCAGGATCTCTCTTCTTATCGTGATATCTGGCAGGAATTCGAAACACCACCAGCAATTCTTCAAGGTATTTGACCATCATTAAGAGCATACTATTTATGTGTTTGGCTGAGATGGTGATATGTGTTGCAAGTGAAAGGGTTTATTTGAGATAGGTTGCTTAAATAAACAAGGCCTATGCAGGCAGAAACTTCACAATGATTTTGTGATGCAGATGTGGTGCAGCAGTTTATGGAGCTTTTCTAGGAGACGGCAAAGGAAAAGTTGTGGTGAGATTTATGTTGCTTTGTGAGGAAAAAGTGAGGATGGTGACGATGATGAAAAGTTTAGGACTAGTGTTAAGGTTGTGTAAGACGTTTTGAGGTTGTTTGGGAGTGTTGAGAGGTATGCAGATGTTCCTTCAGTTACGTCCGGATATGGAATTGTTGCTAAAAAGAATCGTAGAATATATGGAAACCGTTTATGAACGTCGTGTGCATTTGTTGAGACCCAATGGACGCGAGTAACTATGAAGCATGGAGACACATATACTCAAAAGTATCGGCTTATTGACTTGTAAGGGTTCTGGTAGCCTGGTATATACTTTCTGGGTAAGATTCCATATTGGAAACGGCATAATATTGAGTCAGCAGCACTTGAGCAAAATAATTATGCCTTGTAAACACACGTTGTATTAGTTGGAAACGAAAGCCAGATCAATTTGAAGTTTGAACTACTAATTGAGACATAGGGTAAAGCAATCCTTTCTCCTTTCTCCATAGCCTTCCCTCGGGGAGAGCCTACCTGCCCGCAAATTTTGATGGACGAAGCCTCTGTTCAGGAAAGGTCCCACCTCATTCACAACCTTTAACCGATCCCTTTATCCCACCATTACACTGCCATTCCGTCACAACTAAGCTTGAGGAGGAGCAAGCTAAATAGCTAATAAATATAAAATATCTATAAAAAAAAGTTGTAGAGAGAAAAGCTCTCGCCTCCCTCTACATGTCAAATCCTAGCCGCACCTTCGTCTTCTTCCTGTCATTATCGACGATGGCCGTGGTCTCAGGTCATGGTTATCGTCGGTGGTACCCCTCTTTCTCCCTTCCTTTTTTGCCTTTTCCCCTTCTTTTTCTACTGCTTTCAGCCGCCTGCCATTGGTGTTTGATTTGGTCTCCCCCAGAGCCAATAAAGACGTCGGCGGCTCCTCAGGTGGCTCCGCCTCTAACCCTTTCCTGCAGATCTACATTCTCTCTCTTCCCAGCGTTTTCTTTTCGTCTCGAATCCTTTATCCCTCATATTTGGTCTTCTAGGGTTTCGATGTTAGCCCATTCTCCCCCTATTTGCTCCGGTGATGGAGTGGTTTCGACGGTGTCTGATTTGGTGTCCGGTTAGACATCGGGGGAGAAGACTTGGTTTAGATCTGGACCTGTAGAGTCGGATCTGTTGGTGGGTGGGGGTTCGCGACGACGCTGGTTAAAAATCTCGTCCTTGTCCCCGGATGGTTTCTCAAGAACTATAGTGGGGGGTGTTTCTTTAACTCTTGTCCCGAACAGTTAAAAACGTTATGTTTTGGGCATCAGATAAGAGTTAAGTCAATTGTTACGAACCTGTGTGTAGGGTTCTATCTTTGTTACTTCGTGGTGGGAAAATAATTATGATACTTACTGAATTATTGGAGGAAGAAGAAGTTGAAGTTTCTAACTTGGAAGAACCAAAAAAGGATTTTACAAAATAGGAAAACCCAAATGGAACTTCTCCGAGCTCAAATGATGTTGATGTCAATATGTAAGATGTGAGAGTGAAAAATGTGAGAGTGATTTCATTCTTCAACTTTTAGATTTTGTTGGCAGTAAAGAGTTTTTTAGACATTCTGTGACAGATTACATCAAAGGATTTGATGCATCTCATCATGCTTTCCCACAACATGCACAATTACAAAAGTAGTACAGTGTATAATTTTCTTGATTATCCAGCTTTTCCTCAATGAGTTGAGGTTGTATTTTTTGAGTGGTATAATGTGGATACAATGATAAATGAGGCTCTTCAGCTAGTTTATTACAGGGTGTGAGTTTGTATTGCATTGCTAAAAGTTGCAATTGAGGTGTTGAGAGTGGATGAAACGGAGGCTTCTAGTTACTCATTGGATGGGGATCTTTTTTTGGAAGAATATGTTTTGGAACTTCGGTAGTTACTAGTTAGTGGAGTGGCAAGATGAAGTTACTCATCCTATTGTGTGGGAAGGTGATAGCTCATTTGATCCTAAATTAAGCATCACTACTAATCTTGAAGTGTTGCTTGAGTGTTCAGGTTCTGAATATTGAGCTCAATGTCCAAGCTTGAGGACAAGTTTGTTTAAAGGAGGTAATTCTATCACAAATGAGCTTGAAAATGGGAAAGATAATAAATATTTGGGAAAACGTCGATTCCTAGCACACTGTGACATTTCACTAGCATTTCCTAACCGTTCTCGACCTTTTGTGACAAGTCCTAACTTGATAGTTCGCACAATTTACAGAACCCATAAATGACCGTCTGATATAACGATTCCGTCAGTTGAGGTAGGGAAATGTTGAAAGTACCCCTCAGTTTCGTGTTAACCTTTTATTTCGTTAAAACCCTCACTTTACCTTTCATTTGTAAAGCTTCTCTCAACTCTTCAACTTCCTCTTCTCCCATCTCTTTAAACCCTAAGCTGAACGAAGCAGAAGGAAGAGAGATCAACAACATCATCCTAGCTTAAATAAGCGTCGTTTGAGGTATGTCCTTCTCGCTATCTTAACTTCTTAGTAGAACATGGTAGTTGATACATTGAAATGGGGGAGTTCAAAACTGTGGGGTGGAGTTTGAATATGTGGTTAGGGTTTGAAGGAGACATGGAGCTCAGAAATCTGGTTAGTGGGTTAGGGTTCGAATTAATGCTTATGGTTATGTTCATAAATCCTAAGGTTACTAAGAGGAAAGAAAGTAATACTGCCATATTCACATATTTGTGGGTTAAGGTTCGAATTAATGCTTATGTTTATGGAAGTTCTAAATTAGAAAAATGAGTTGCTAGACACGCACCTAATGTTAAGATGACATGCAGAAGGGTACTAAGAACAAAGAAAATAGTTCAGCCATAAAAAAATAGTTCAGCCTTAAAAAAAGTCTTGAGTATTGATAAGCTTATTTTATAGTGTGAGGTTTATAAATAGTGTTTCATTCATTGTACATGTTAAATGCAGATGGGTCGACCTAAGAAATTGAAACCTATTCGAAGATTAGTGGATGAACCCTCAGACGATGATGACATTGGTGAGGCGGAGATGTTTGATGAGGAAATGATCGATAATAAAAAAATATGATTTGCGAAAGATAGAACTTGCTGTGGGAGACAGATTCGAGACTACAGCTTGGTTTCAAATTGTAATAAGCATCTACTCTAGTCATAAGGGCTTCAACTTCACCTACACAATGAATCAGAAGAAAGCCGGAATTGGGGCGGTATGTAAGGAGAAGAGGTGTCCATTCTACATATGGTGTGGCGTGCAGAAGACAGTTGGATGCTTACATATTATGAACCTATGAGCAAAACATTGGTGTACACCGAAGACACTAGGTGTAAATGTAACTTCAACTACAATTGCATGGAGGTTTCATAAGTATTTAGAAAACATGAAGAAGAATGATGTTGGTGTCTTGTGTAAATTGGTGTTAAGAAAATTGGGGGTGTACATATCTATTGCGAAGGGGTACTGTGTTATCAAGAAGGCGAAATAATTTGTACATGAAGAAGTCGGAGACCAATATGGTATGCTGAAAAGGTACGGGGAAATGGTAATGAAGAGTAACCCAAACACGAGGTTTTTGCTCGTTGTCGACGATAGTGTACCACCTTGTTTTAAGCGAGTATACATTAGGTATGGAGCTTAGAAATCTGGTTTCCTAAAAGGATGTCGCTCTTTCACAGGGTTAGATGGTTGCCACCTAAAAGCCTACCATAGTGGCATTGTCCTAGCAACAGTAGTCGTGGATGCGAACAATAGGAGGTTCCCAATAACATTGTTAGTGGTTGAGATAGAGACTAAGGAATCTTAAAGATTGTTTGTGGAAGAACTGTTGTCTGGCTTGAAAGCTAGTGAAGACACGGGGTTAGTATTTAGGTCTGACAAACATAAGGTATGTAATTAATGCAAATTGTTGTATTGAACTTATGTTTTGAAACAAAATGTAGTATGTACTGCAATTAATGATTTGAAATAATACCTGTTGCGGGGGTTAATAGAGGTGTTGAATGAGCATCCTGAAATGGAGCATATGCATTGCATGCGACACTTACACGAAAATTGGTATAAGAGTTTCAAATCTTATGAGTTGAAGAAGTTGATGTGGAAGTGCTCAAGGTCAACAAGCGTAGAAATGAAGGAGGTTAACGAGAAGGCTAGTCTATGGTTGCGAGACAAGCCTCCCCAAAATTGGTGCAAGGCTTTTTTCAAGACGGATGAAAAGTGCGATGCCCAAACCAACAACATATGTGAGTCTTTCAATACGTGGATTGCCAAAGGGAGAGACCTACTGATATTGAGTTTCTTGGAGTTCTATCGGAAGAAGTTAACGACTTGGTTCTATGCTTAGGGCACCTTGATAGGAATAGGGGGAACGTACTCTATCCAAGAATACATGCTAAGTTTGAACTCATCTTTAAAGAAGGCCAAAGATGTCCAATTCCGCGTAGTATGACAGCTTTGTACAATGTTACAGAAAATAATGACACATATGTAGTGGACATTCAGAGTACAAGGTGCACCTGTATAGAATGACAGCTTAGTGGAATCCCATGCAAGCATGCAGTGGCAATGATTATTTTGGCAAAAGGAAATCCAATGGAATAGGTACATGAGTATTACTCTATGACAACAATGAAGAAAATCTATGAAGGACAAATTTTTCCTATAGAAAGAATTAAAAAATGTAGAATACTACCAGTTAGGGAACTAGTGTTACTACCTCCTTTAGTCTGTAAACAACCAGGTAGACCTAGAGTTAGGCGGATAAAGAGGGTAATGGAAAGACAATGTCATGGTGTAGGTTCTGGTTGGGGTGGAGCCATTGTTGAGGTTGGAGCCATAGATGATGGGTATACTGTTGCAAAGTCGAAAAAACAAGGAAATGAATCATAATAACATGTACCAATTGTGGCAATATTGGGCATCACAGGAAAACTTGCTCAACAAAAGATTACGGGATTACCAAGAAGGGTAAATCGAAGAGGAATGCAACATCAACGATTTTATTTCAATTGTGTGAATATTGAAACCAATAAACGTGTTTGAGAATTCATATATGCACATTTATGAGTGCCAAATACTAAAAATGTTGAACATGATGAAAATGTTGAACATGCTGAAAATGTAGAAGATGTTGAAAATGTAGAAGGTAAGAAAATATCGCATTTTATTTTTCTTAGTATTATATCAGTAAATTTAAATACAATATACAATTAATGGAGTGTGTATTATTTTCATTAAGACACTTACATGGGAATTGTTGATGAGAATGAGCTTGTCACGCCCCAAAATCGGTATTGACCGGCCTTGAGGCGTGACTTAGAGAAAATAAAGTAAAAGACAATTTAAAAGCAATAAGAGTATTCAAATAAAACATAAGTTGTTAAAAGCTCCAAAATAACATCTGAGTCCTACGCTCAGTAAATACAATACAGTTTGAGAGTCAACGCAGTACGTCTCTAAACAAGGAAAATAAACCCGGTACTCCCGCTAACACAAGCTCCAAGACAACTCTACTCAGACTGCAGACTGAAACCTGTAAAAGGAAAAACAGAGGGGATGA
>JAYMTN010000856.1:0-14518 GCA_036897425.1 Erodium trifolium | reverse complement strand
AACTCACCACTTGCTCCCCGTCAACGTTCGCTCCCCGCCGACAGCTCACCGTCAGGTTTTAGCCCAACGTTGCAGATGCTCTAACCAGAAGAAAATCAAAATGTCTGTCAAATTCTATTAACTAATATAAAACCAAGGAATTTGACAAAATTTCCCCTTAAAACCAAATGTTCCTTTTCCACACTGGTCGAGATCAACTAAACCTCCTTATAAGTTAAGTAATGTACATACCACGCTTCACAGACTCTAATTAATTATATTAAGATATCACCTAGCTTGGACATTGCATCATAGAAGCCTGTTTTTGACGTTTAAAATAAAACTAGTTGCAGCCGTCAGCCGCCTATATAGAATTACGATGATAGTCCCACCAAAGTGCTCTTTCCAAACCGCTTTGATCCCCTGCTTCTCGAGTGTACGTTCTCCGCCGTCCAACTCGATTACAAACAGTTTAAATCGATCTAATCGCAATCCACGTTATCTAAATCATAAATTAAAAAGCAAATCCATTATTGAATCGACATATATAATATAAAATGGAAGTCCACTTTTAAATAAGATAAAATTGAATATGAATTAGAAGAAAATTCAAGGCCACAAGCTTGAAAGTGTGGGGCCAGGCCATCACCACCGTCAAGTCTATCTGGTTCGCACAACTTGGAATCCTATGCTGTTTCATTGGCTGCATCAGGCTCGCCACGTCACCACCCACTCTCAATTATTATACGAGCACGATTCCCAACAACAAAATACACCGTATAGGCCAACATGTAATTTTTAAGATAAGATTAACCTTAATCTCCCCAGTTTAAAGTGAATCGAACCCTGCCCTAATCCCGACTCTGTGCCCTTGACAGCCACGTGTACCAATAGAATAATAGCGTTCGACTATACGGCCACGTTCACCGTCGCTCTAGACGAATCTCGAACTCGACCGCATTTTGGTTTTTTGAAATAAAAATAAAGAAAAAAGAAACGCACAAAAACGTGTATGAGAAGAGACCGACAGGCCGACTTGGACCGACCATATCACCCAGTCATCCCCAGCAGCACACACGTTGCTTCCTACCGCTACTCACCCGCCGCCACGTGTCCCCCCCGAACGGCTAGTTTCATTTTTTAACTGCCAAAAGGTTATTTACGCGAAAATTTATAATATCGGAAATTTCGAGTCCTTTCGCGGAGAACGCGTAGATATTTTCCTTTTAAAAAAGATTGGCAGTAATTAATAGCACAAGGAAAGTGTAAAAACGGTATCGTATTTGTCGTATAAAAAGGAAGTTGAACATTCAACTCAAACTCAAACTCGAGGAAGAGAGTCCTTACTTGGAAAATTGCTTGAATTGATTCCCAGAATCTACGAAGATCTCCATCCAAAAGGTTCGTCTCTCTCAAGATTCAGTCGCAATCTTTGAACAAATCTGGGCTTCTGTTCGGTTTATTGATTCGATTCGCGTCGCTGCTGTGTGTGGGGATTTTGGATTCGATTTTGAACTGAGGATCTTAATCAACACAACTGAACTGAACTGAACTGATTTGTTTCTGTTATTGTGCAGAGCATAGAATATATAGCGAGTTGAGTCTCCGAATCTTGTTTCGTGATCAGAAATGGCGTTGGGCAAGAAATGCGGTCCGCTGAAGTCGAGGCGTGGAGCGAAGAAAGCTGCGGAGGAGGTCGATTTAGGGTTAGAGCTGGGGCGAGGGTACTACACCAGAGGATTAGGGCGGAAGAGGATCGCTGTGCTGAGAAACACTGAGGATTCGGATTCGAATCTCCGGACTCCTTTGAAGAAGCGGTTCAGCAAGAGCTTGGAGGTTTCTGGAACTGGAAATGGAAATGGAACCGGTCTCGAATCGTTGCCTCAGGACGTCCTGGTGAGTATTCGAATCGGCGTGAGCTATTCGTTTTCATTCAATTCCAAATTCCAATTGCTGATCATGATTGGATGGGATCGAATCTAATTTCAGATTAGGATATTGTGCGGGGTGGATCATGATGATCTGGAGCAGCTGGTTCATGTGTCGAAGACGATTAGAGAAGTTGTAAGTTGATCCTCTGAATCTTGAATTGAATTGAATTGGGTGGTGCTTAATTGTTGTTAGTTGCTGATTGTGAAACTGAAAATGGATGCAGACATTGGCTGCGAAGCAATGCCACTTTGCTTACACTACTCCGAAGAAGAACCGGAGGGCATGCTTTGAGCTGGATGTGGAGAATGATTTCAGCAATTGGGATGACATTGAAGCTCCGGCCGCTCCAAGGCGGTTCAGGTCGAGGCCTAGCGGCACGAGCTTGGCGGGTATCTCGGTGGCTCTGTTTGCCTCACCGGCCGAAGAGGGGTGGCCGAGGAAGGATCTGTTGATGGAGATGTGAGCTCCTCCTCCTCTTCCATTTGTAAAGGGAAGCTTGTATGTTTGTTGTTGTAGATAAGATGTAGAGTTATGGGTTGTAGATAGATACACACACGGTAATAGGTGGGAAGCCAATTCTTCAACAAAATTCCAATTGAAGATAGGTTTAGCTTTGCTCTCTTTTGTATCTCTGTCTCTGTCTGTGTAGATAGATCAATTTGTATATATTGAATTCGCAGCTCTTTGTTGCTTGTTTCAAAGAGTAGAAATTGAAGATTTTGTTCTTTTTCTTTTCTTGCTTTGAGCATTTCCATGTGATTTTCTTTGTATTCATATCGCCGTGACTTGAACTTAGCATTTTGATAATACTTATAATGGAGAGCCGCTGATATCGTGTTGATATTTGACATCAGATTACTTAAATGGAAATAATTACCAAGTCCGATTAATTTAGATGTCAAAGACACATTAGACATCTAAAAATTTCAAGATCAAGTTGAGAGGGAACAATCGGTGAGAGAGATGAGCGATGGGCATGAAAGAAAGGTTATTTTCTGCAAATAACCTCCACATTGTCGGTGACCGATTGACGGAGATGAAATTACCATCCTACGTCGACAGACTGTTTGATCAGCAATTTCCAAAGCGAATTCGAATTCTTACAATGACAAATACAGTTTGATCCAAAACGAATTCTTAAAGCCTGCCGTTTTATCAAAAGCACATCCTTCCACATAGGATGTCGCCAATATGCAATTAATGTCGAGTGGTTTTGGTGGATAATTGAAATGGTTAGTGGAGTGGAGGTGAGAATCTTTTTTTTTATATAGCTAGGTAGCGGCTGCTGAGTTGATTAGAGCATGTACAGTGGGAACAGCCTAGGAATTGAGTTTAAATGAAAAAGAAATGTGGCTATTGTTATAGTTTATGGATCATCATCATCATACATTATAATGTATAATGTATATCGTGATCGCAACTAGCTAGTGTTATTATCTAATTGAACCCAGCATCACCAATCATGCTACCTCACTTTACACACACTTTAATTATTGCTACAATAATACCTTCATCAATTAATTTCATTTCAATTATCGACCACTCTTATAATTCATAACCTTAACGGGAATGCGTATCAATCCAACCCAATCAGATCAGATAAATTTTCTTTCATTTTTGAAAATTTAACTGTTTCAGTAGATTCCAAAAAAATGTTGTGTAATTATACATTATTTAGGCATACTAGATATGAAAAGGTAGGAAATGTCAATCCAATATAACTCAATTTAATTTAATTTTGGAAGGTTTCAACTAAATGATCTCGAAAATCTTAATCAACTGCTCCACATCGCAGTAGTAAACAAAGACTTTCATGTCCTAAACACAAGTACCGATGATGATAAGGATTAGATAGATCACCAAAAGTTAACCTTTGAGTTTGGACATTGATTAATTAATTGTAATGGAGCAGAGACTTGTTGTTGTTATAGTTATGATGATGATCACTCCTCATCTTGAGATCAAGATCAAACCGAATCGACAAATGATTCCTGTGCATGTGCCTTGAGACCTACTTTAACTGCTCCAAACAAGAGTCTTACGTTTGATTAATAAAACATGTGATGCGCTGGCAAAGGCTTAATGCTATTATTGATTGAGATTGATCATATACCATATATAGATTAAGGTGCAAGCCTGTTACACTTACTTGGATGATTGTTTCAGATCCAAACTAGAATGTGTTTTGGTTCCCTCTCAGTCTCACCACTAACACTAACACTAACAATGTTAGACTGCATGTTACTCAATCATATAATCAATCCCTTTAAGTTTCTCTTTCTTTATTTTATTTAATTAAAGCAGACAAAACCTATTCACACTTGTTCCAAAACTTGTCTTTGTTCAATGTTTTTCGACCCACTTCACTTGTTAACTTTGTAATTTTTGTATATCCATTCCACAGTACAAGGCCATCTTCATTATTGAATCAACGATTTTAACGAATAACTCCTCAAAATATATGTTGGATCTTCAAATTTAGTGGAGTTCAAGTTCTGTATGTTAGGATCTGTATCTATTTGGGTAATAAAATTCACATACAAGAGAATCTTGAAATTTTGTATAATGATGTAGATAAGTATATGTTTTACACTCCATCTTACCCAGACATTTTCTTTCTTACCATGCACAAGTTCACGCATATAAACTTACCAAAATGAAACGGGCTTATAAGCAATATAAAAGGAGGATAGAGATAAATATATTAATTATGGAACTCTGTTAAAAATAATATTAATTATGGAGCAAACAGAGAGCTAAGCTAAACCATTAACTTGGTCACATGTGATGTGACAGACAGCCATAACAATCAAACATGGTACGGTTCTAAATGAAATGAAACCAAACTGCAAGAGCATACCAAAACACTAACACAGATAGAGAAATAAAGTTAAAGATAATTCATAGACAACCATGCCTATCTGGGACTACTGCATCAATACTGATGACCCCTGAATCTGTCCAACATAACAACAATAACATAGTTCATGACTTAGCCAAGCAATCATAAAATCCGAGTTATAACTCACCCGCCAAAATAAGTCTACGGTCTCCTAACATAACATGTCAATAAAAGCATGGCGGTAAATAGCTAAACAGATTGCTTTCAAATGGAGAATCCCTGAAGAGGCGCAAACCTATCCAGGATTTCAGCCTCCCTCTCGACGGCGTACTTCTTCTTCACCTCCCATTCTTGCACCCTCGAGTTTGCAAGTTGAATCTTGCGCACGACTGAGTGCACCGTGTTGGCCACCACCTTCTTGTCAGATGTCAGCTCGTCCTTCCTCTCATTCTTGCTATCCACATGACTCGCCAGCTCATCCCGACGGGCTTGAAGTCGAGCAATTTGCTCTTCTATGTCTTGTATGATCAGTGCGCTAGAATCCAGGTCTGCCTGGATCTCGAATGTTTCCTCCTTCAGCTCCACATACTGTGTCTTGAGAGAACCAATCTCAGCTTTGTTTGAATCAAGGTCTGCGAAGAAACTCTGGGCTTGCTCTTGCAGCTCCTTAGACTCCAGATACACATCACTGATCAGCGGGATTTCCTCTATCAATTTCAGCTTGATGATCTGTTCTACACTGAGGTTCGGATCCTTGCGAAGCTTGGATGCCAGGTCTTTCAGCTCAGCAATATGCTCAGATGAAACCAAAGCAGAGAATTCCATCGCCATAAGTGCATTGAGCTTACTTCGAAGTTCAGCCATTTCTTCCTCGGAGTGCACATATTTGATGGCTTTAGCAGAGGATAGATTATTTTCTTCGAGTGGCTGATTGATGATATTGTCCAGTGAATTAAGATAGTCATCAAATTCTTCTGGAGTCAGCTGAGGGAAAAACTCCTGTTCACCAGAAAATTCAGAGACTTCACTGCTCTCACTAGGAGTACCCTTCAAGGATCGCCGAGTCTGACGCTTAGCAGATGCTGCTGGTCCTCCTTTCTTCTTTCTCTTTTTTGCGGAAGTCTCATGACTTTTCGGTTCGTTTTCATCATCTTCTGTTTCCTTCTTGACATCTAATGAACAATAGTATTTATTAGTAATCTTATTTTATGTGAAGTTGAGAGAGAACAATATACAGATGTGCAAAATACATGTTGGCCAAATAAAAATACCAAGTCTATTGATTCCTCTGGACAGGTAACAGAAAAAAGGTAAGGTTAGATCAAAAGTAATGAACTCATGTTGAAGACAGGCAGTAAGTAAAACAAATCATGACAACCACTAATGTACTCTAGTGTCATCTGCTAGGACAATAAGATAGGAATATATCTCGCTTGGCTCTGCCATTAGTTCTTATGGTAGTTCATGGTCCATACATTTATCTTTTAATGTATCTGCATGAGATGTATCACTTCCCTCTTAAAAGCACGCATAAGCTAAAAATGTAGATAACACTAGACACCATGGAATAGCTGAGAAGAATTTGAGCAGAAGATTCTGCAAGTGTCCCTAAGGACCTCATAAAGAAAATTTGAGCTTCATAACATCAAGGTTGGTTCACCTATTTTGTATGACGATGAATTCTAGTCTCCAAAGCCATAATATGGGATTAGTGAAAATGAGAACGCTCAGGTGATTTTTGATATCACTTAGAACGATAGGGTTTGGGATGAAAATATTGATTCTATGCAAAAGCTTAGTGACTTCAATTGAGGATGATATGAGAGAATAGAGTGATTAGTATCCCCATGAGAAAATGTGAGAACTCAATTAAGATAAACAGGAGTAATAGACCTATGTTTAACAAGAAAAGATTAAGAAATAGCATGCTAGCAAATGACTTGATGAATGAAATGTAGATAAGTAGATAAAGTGGGAGAAAAGAATACAAGTGGAATGTTCCAAAGAGGAAAGGTATAAGATTGATGGATCTGATACCATTATTGTTTGGACATATCTTGGTTGCTGTTAGAGGTATTAAAGTATAGAAACAAGATCCAAATAAAGAATGTATAGTAATGAAAAAGGCATGCTCGAATGGGCATTTATACACAGAGATCAAGACATCTAGGAAACCAAATCAAAGAAAACACAGGAGGTTAAAAGTATACAGTTACTGAAAAAGTGAATATGGCAGATCTTGAAAGTAAAGTAGAATCAGCATGCAAAGTGATAAATTGAAATGAAACTAGCTAGAAAAAAATATCAGAATATAAGCAGACCTGTGGTAGGTGGCTGAGTTGAAGGAACCCTCCAAGTGAAAGAAGCAAAGAATGCATCTACATTTGCCTCTGGGAATTCTGACCGAATAAAATGTTCTACTGAAACCTTGCTTCCGAAGGAGAGCCTTCCCTTTTCAAAATGTTTTGGAGGATACAAGTATCTGTCCAAATAGTAGCCAGTACTAGCAACCCTCCTTCCAACTTTCCAACTCCAAGTATCACCAGGATTTGGCCAATCTTGAGGAGCAAACGGTAAGCCTTCTCCAGACTCATTAGGCGCAACAGGGTTTACAAGCAAGTTACCCTCCTTACCTTCGTCCATAGGCTCACCTACTGGAGTAAATGACATGCCGTCACCAGATTCAGGAGGTGGAACAGAGCTAACAATAGGCGGAGTGTATGATAGACCCTCACCAGATTCAAAGGGCGGAGTTGGGCCAAAAAGCAAATCGGTCTCCTTCATAATGTAGTCATTATTTCCATTAAGAGGGTCCTCTTCCAAAGATACTACTTCTCTCCGTTGGCTAGCCATACCTTCCGTAGCAGTCTTATCGCTGTGTTTACAATAACATAAGCAAATAATTGAATCAACGGGAGCTCAACCAGTAAAAGCATATCTTCTTTCTCTCTTGAAAGATTGAAGACACAAGGCAGCATTTTTATTTTTCCATTTAGCAAAATATAGTATGAATATGCTGATTGTAAGCTAGTTTATAGCACAATATCAAACTTTACCTCTCTAAGAAGAAGAGTCCATTAGCTGACTAACAAAAAAAAAACCTTAGAACTAGAGATAGCAAATAGAAATTTAAGATGTACAGTAGGACTAGCACTGCATTCTCATTGTTCACAAGATCAACTACCTAGATCTAAAATTGGGGAAAAATTTAACAAACTAAACTTATACCTACTTAACCCATCCTTGTAACAAAATGATGGTGGAAAATTTCCACTCCACACAAACTCTTAAATGCATGTTGGAACTAAAACAAGTAGTACACCAGCAGAACCCAAAACATAAAATTAAAATTAAAGACTAAAAAAAGAAAAAGATGATAAATTTTCAGGCGAGGTTGTAGGAAGTTGAAAACCCATAAAGAAGAAAGAAAAAGAAAAGAGTGAGCAGAGTGAAGTAAGGGTTTATACTTGAGAGAGTCGCTTTCAGGTTTGGTCATGGCTGGATCAGTTGGGGGACGGAATGAGGACATAGAGGGTTCCTGCAAGCAGATGAGTGAGCAGAGAAAGTAAGAGAAGCAAAAGGGAGAAGTGGTGAGATGAGATCGAGATCAGATCTGGAGAGGAGAGAGGAACAGTGACTTACAGCGAGCCGCGGAGAGAGAGAGAGAGAGAGAGAGGAGACAGGTACAGGTTGCGGAGCTAAAGTAAATTTGAGTAAAGGATGAGGTTTTACTATTTTGCAGGTCCAAAACGTACAGTACTTGATTTTACCGTTCTGTCCCTCCCCCGCGTGCTCTTTCTACTTCAAACTTCTTGCCAGAGGAGAGAGAGCGTGTATCATGGAATTACTGGAGCTTGTTTTTATATTTCTCTGGTACAATGCTAATTTTTACCGGTGTGGGGGTTAGGGTTTTTGTTGGGACGAGTAAATGATTTGACGATAAAAGCTACAAGCTTCCCACCAAAAATCCATTTTTTTAAGCAAAGGACAAAATTTATTGAACAATAAAGGAAAGTGCTTCAGGTAAACCAATGAAAAGGAAAGTGCTTCAGGTAAACTTATGAAAGATCTTATTCGCTGATCTTTTAACAAAAACGAGGGAAAAATCTTCTATATGAGCGAGCACATCCCGACTATTTTGTGTGAGAGCGCCTAATAGGGAGATAACGGGTGCACCTGAGCTGACCATGTGGACTACCAACTGGGCGTCCGAACGAACTATCACTCTAGGCCAATCGTGGACCCTGGCAAATTTCAACCCCTTGAAAATGGCTCAGGCCTCTATCATGGGTGCCTCTCATACTACCGTCAAGACTCCATTCCCTACTACCATAACCAATCCCGAGGATGACCTGGCGATGAGCCCCCAAGCAGATTGATCAGTGTTAAGGAAAGTTGTCCCGCCTACATTGATAATCGTCCAACCTGGTTGCGGTAAAACGAACTTGTCGGGGTAATGACACTACATAGGTGGTACACGAGATCTTACTTGCTTGAGCTTGAGTCCAGACTACAATATGGGCATGTACACTCGACTGGACCCCTAAGGCGACAAGGGTACGCTATTTCCAAACCTTTGCATTACGGTCCTTCCAAATCTCCTATAACCAGCAAAGGATGTGCGCCTGATGCTCTAGGGATGCTCCTGTGGTGATAAAGTCTCATTCTTCCGCAAAGGTCTTGTTATAAGGTATTTTGATGCCCCCCCTCAAACAGAGACCAAAAACATTTCGCGAGACCACAGTGGAAAAATAGATGCTCAATCGTCTCAGCTTGGTGTGAACACATAGGACATATTAACGATATAGGGACAAACCTCTATCGGAGATTATTCGCGACCTGGAGCGATCATGTAAGAGCTCTCCACAGGAAAATACGGATTTGGGGTTGGACATAGCTCTGCTAGATTGCCAAACCTGTTGGGGACCTATTCTTGCTTAAATACCTATATCCCTCCTTAGTGGAGTAGGTCCCCTTTATATCCGTGAACCAGTACCGTGCATCTAAGGCCCGCATGACCAAAAAGGGGATGGTGAGAGTATCGTCTCGATCCTCCAAAGAGAACAACTGGCTGATGAGGTGGCTATCCCATGGCTAGTCTTGGGTATCATAAGACTTGTCACCGAGTGATTAAGGAGGTTAGGAGAGGCAGTACGGGTGGTAGGGTTGGGTCTAAGTAACCATGAATGAACCAGAATCAAAGTATCTCGTCCCAAACCAATGGCTCGCCGGAGGCTAGAGAGGATAAGTGCTTTGGAAGAATATATACTAGACCATGTGAAACTCGGATTTCTTCCCGCCCCTGCTTGAGTAAAACCGGAATCCGGATAATATCATGCTTTCAGCACCTGAGCTACTAGTGAGGTTGGGCGATTGAGGAGATTCCATGTATGTTTACCTAGCAATGCAAGATTGGCGTCTCGTAAGTGACGAAAACCCATTTCCTCGTCTTATTTCAACGACAAAGCTTCTCCCAATCCTGCCAAATAATCGGTATGTCCTTAGGGGTTGAACTGCCCACCGGAATTTGGCTAGTGTTATATGGATATGATCTGTAATACTCATTGGCACTTTAAAGACGGACATAACATAAACCAGAAGAGACGTGAGAACTGACCCTATCATAACCTCCTTCCCATTATTGGACCCTTAGATCACCCTGTCCGTCAAGTACTGCATATTACGGGTTCTATGTCGACCGATCATATTCGGGCCCCAAGATACAAGGACGAATCCGATATCTCACCAATATATAGCACCGCACAATAATCGACACAAGTTTCTGGGGTGGTATTTGTACTGAAGAAGACCGAGGACTTCTTATAATTAAGGACATAGCCTGATAGTGTGCTAAATAAGGTTAGGAGGGTATGTACCCTGGTGGCCTCTTCCGGGGTGGCGCGATAGAATATATAGCAGTCATCTGTAAAAAAAGAGCCGTGAGATTGTCGGGGCTCCCCTTGATACTAAGATGCCATAGATATGCCCCACTATATGTGCCTCGGTGGGGAGACCGGATAGGAACTCCATACAGAACATGAACAGATACGGCGAGAGAGGATCACCCTGCCGAATGCCACGAGTTGGGGAGAAAATTGGAGTCTCGTTGCCTCTTGAGCTGGCCGAGTATTGGACCGACCCCATACAAGCAATCATAAGCGTCATCCAGTCTACTGAGAATCCTTTCCTTTGCTTGATAGCATGAAGGAATGGTCATTCCACTATGTCATATGCCTTACTCATGTCTAGTTTCAGCGCCAAATACCCCAGGTTTCCTTTCCGTCTCTATTGGAGAAGTGGATAATCTCAAAGGATATGTGGACATTATCCTGAATACCGCATCCCAAGATAAACGCCCCCATGTGTTGGTATAATGAGATTCTGCAAGAGGGGTTTGAGTCTATTACTCAAAACTTTGGACAGTATTAGAAAAATTACATTACATAGAGCGATAGGTCGGAGATCCTTGATTAGGAGCGGATTGGGCTTTTTTGGGATCAGGATGACATTGGTGATATTGTGAGACTGGTCAAAGGATCTCTCTCGGATCGTTGCTTGGATAATTTGAATTACTTCCTCTTGCACCACCGGCCAATAGTGTTGATAGAAGCGTGGATTTAAACCATCCGGTCCCAGTGCCTTATCTGGTCCCATCTGAAACACTGCCTGTTGGACCTCGTATGGCGTTACCTCTCGCAAAAGGGCCTTATTTTGAGTATATGTAATTCCCCTGGTAGGAAATGTTATAGGGAAAGTCGTGAGGTACGGATGGGAGGTAGAAAATAACGTCTTGAAGCTGTCGATGACGAGCTCCCGCAAGCCCGTATCCCACGTGACAGAGTTTCCCGATGCATCCTAAGGGGAGCAGATAGAGTTAACCTTTCTCCGGTACGAGGTTATAGTATAGAAATTTTTTGTGTTTCGATCCCCATCCTTCAGCCAATAATGTTTAGCTCTTTACTTCCGGAATGCCTCTTGAATCCGAAGAGCCACCTTGTATTGTATCTGGATTGCTTCGCGTTGATTGACCCTCGGGCAGTCTGTCCTACTATTGAGCTCTGCAATCTAGCGCTTGCACCACTTTATGTGGTTCAGGGTTTTCCTATAGCTTGATTTACCCCAATGGTCGAGAGATATACCGATTTTACGAATCACCTCCCCAATAGGCATGGTAGGATCCTTATAACATTCCGCTTGTATCGTATTGCCACAGTCAAGGTCCTGAACTAAACCCGATTCAAATCGAAACTTTGGAGGTCCTGATCTAGGTCGATGAGAGTTCATGGTAAGAAGGATCGGGTAGTGATCAGAGGTCGTCGTTCTTGTATTTCGAAGCTCCACACCCGACAACGAGTAGAAAAACTATCGAGACATGAGGGTACGATCCAGCCTGGATTCCATCCTTGTGATATGGTCTCGACCCTAAAACCAGGTAAACGAATGTTTGATTCATGGGAAGTCCCGAAGATCCAGTTCATCTACCACTTGCTGAAAATCATCGATTAATGTTGCTAGGTACGGGAAAACTCCCCGAAGTTTCTACTGATTGAGAACATTGTTGAAGTCCCCAATAATAATCCATATATCCCTTCTCGCCAATGAGTCGTCGGAGGAGTCCCACGATTGACGGTGTAACTCACGCCGTGGTTTCCTATAGAAGCCAGTAACAAAAAAGGGTAAGGGACGGTGATCCGGACATCTGTCCTCAAGGTCGATGGAGTGAGAGGACTTGTCACCCACCGTGACCTGAAAACCCCAACCCAAAACAACGCCATCCCTCATTTATTTTCCGCCGCCACGACCCACGTGCCAACATGAAAACCCGGTTTGCATTGGAGAATCGCCATATTAGCTTCCAAGTGCAATGTCTCACATATGACAGAAAAATAGGCTTGTATTGTGCTTCAGGTGCTGGGTACGGGTATGGGTATTCGATCCCATACCCTAGCAATTCCATGACAGAATTCGCAGATCCAGGGAGGAGGAAGGAGGTTAGACCGGTTGTGGGACGGTCGAAATCGGGTGTAGAGTCGTTGGTAGAGAAGGCGGAGGGAAGGGGTAGAGCAGGCCGATCGGGAAGAGTCGCTTGAAGAAGAGCGCCGCCGATAGCGTGAAGGTGTGGGCGATCTGGAAGGATCCCGAGGTAGGGACGAAACCCTAGACATTCTTCTTGCGGTGTAAACTTATTCCTATCTAAAATTCATTTGTTCGTGTTTGCATGATTTTCCTATTGCGTGTTGTTTTTCAGCTATCTTCTCTCGACTTACCATACAAAAGTTTGCATGTTATTCCTTTTTTTCTTCTTTTCTCTTCAATGCAGTGGTTTTTAATGGCCGATGATGGAGCCCAAGCTTCTACAAAGATTTTTTCTTGTCCACCCTTTCCTTTTCTATCTCTATAAAATCCATTACAAACGATCTGATTTTGCTTCTTCCTCCTTTTGGGTTCTGAATGTATCGTCTTTGTATATCGTTCCTCACTTGGTTTGAAATTATGTAGAGGATTTTGGGAAATCAAACTCTAATCTTTGCTACCTACTTCAATCGATCACAATCAAAGGATGAGAAGCCACTGGTGACTCAATCCTCTTCACCCAAAAGATTATTATTCTCCTACTGTTTGTCTTATGTGGTAAAAATTCCGGCACAATTTCTTCTTTTTTTCCTTTTTTTGTGGGTAGGAATTGGTTTATAATGTTCTCAAATTTTGACTCAGTCCTTTATTTGACTTATGTACCTCACGCGTGCCTCTTTCTCCTTACCACTTCTTGCAAGAGGAAAGAGCGCGCGTTGTTATACACAAAACAGTCTATTGAATCAAAGAGTGTTATTATGGAATTAATGGTTATGGGCTTTTTTGAAACGAGCAAATGATTTGATAATAAAAGGTCACAAGCATCTAACCAAAAATACTATTAGAGCTTGTATTGCTCTGATATTCCAATTAAAGTTTACAATATGTTAAATTAGCAGTCAGTCCTATTATTTATGTTAAAAATTATTAAATTAGTCTTTTGATGTAGTAGACACTTAAAATTGTGAAATTTCAATTAGCTATTACATTCTACTAAGTGGGAGCACCGCGCGTTATACATTAGTTGAACATCGAATAAAGCGTAGGTTAATACGAAGCGTTAGATGATTAGAAAATTGAAAAATAGCGATTTTTCACAGACCAAACATCTAAAGATTCATGTTGTCTAACTCTACTTATGAAACAAACAATCGTTGTGGCAAGTTTTATGCAAATGAAATCAGATTATACATGAATGTATCAGTGAAATCCTTTATAAATTTCTATGATATCAATTTTGGAGAACCTGGTGAATTAGCAAATTGGAAAGAACTCGAGATAAAACAGTTTCATATTGTGCCAAATGTGATTACATAATAGATGGAAACAAAAGGTTCTTAGGGCACAAATTTCTAGCAAAAAACAGAAGAGAAACAAAGATCAGTCATCACTGGCTTTACCTGCAGCTGCATTAGAAACAGAAGCACCCACAATTCCAGCAGCAGCAGAGCCGGGAACAGAACCGCCAGAAAGTTCGGCCGATGTAGTGTAGTAGCCAACCAGGGAAAATAGATAAGAGACGAACCTTTCAGTTTGGGCGGAGAAAAGATCGCGCATGAGTGTAGCTACTTCAGTTTATGGTTTGTGGCTATCAAGGTATCCGATTATGTGGCCTACCAAAGCATCATACTTGACACTCTGAGAATTAACTCTCAGAATGGTACGGCAAGCGTACCGGTCGTCAAGTAGTAT
>JAYMTN010000855.1:0-14519 GCA_036897425.1 Erodium trifolium | reverse complement strand
TCAGCACAACAGACTCAGGACTCAAGACTCAACAACAGCCTTCCCACTGTACATGGAGTGTCATGAGATAGAATACAAACAAGTGCATCAGGAAAAGTAAATTTTGATCGCAGATTTGGCTAATCAGTGTGTTGCAGCATTCGCTGATCTCTTAACACCCCCCCGGGGAAGTTAGCACAATACCCTCATTAATGAGATTTACCACAACCTAGGCGTCGGAGTTGACTAGAATCGTAGAGGTGTTTGTTTCCCTAGCCCATTTGAGAGCTTGACGGATTGCAATAGCCTCACTCATAACTGGCGATGAAATACCAGTAAAGAGACCGTTCCAAGCCTACACCATTGTCCCGTCCTCATTTATGGAAATAAAGGAAAAAATGGCCCCGTCTGTGTGGATGGAGAGCCAAGTTGGCGGTGGTAGCGTCCAGGCCACGACTATCCATGGTAAATTTGATCTTTGTATATTTGGCTTGACATTTTCATTCTTCCAAACGTGAAAATGAATCTTTGTGGCCACTTCCATAAAGGCCGGAATAATAATTCCAAACAAAACCATTTCTTTTCTTCCACAAGTGTCAAAGACACATGAGGACTTCTGACTTGAGTTCGGTACTCGGGAGATGAAGAACCTCTTCCCACCACACCCCGAAGTCCATTCCAGGGGAACAAATAGGAGGAAGGCCCGACAACGTCCAACATTCCTTGGCAAACGGCCAATGAAGAAGTAAATGAGATGTTGATTCAGGCTCGGTTTTACAAATTGTGCATAAGGGGACATTTGAACAAAGCTTGTGGTAATGCTGACTGCTACTTGGAGTGAATTAGTGAGGCACCTCCATAAGAAAAAAATTACCCGGGGTGGGAAGGGTGGTGGTTCACATTCCAAGTATCACTCCAAAAAGATTATGAACCTGTTGGAAACAAATCCCCGTTCATTTGTTGGATTGTGCGATACCCTCTCTTGGTGGTATAGAGGCCTTTATCGTCTTCCGCCCAAACTAGCCATCCTCAGGCCGCGATAGAGAAAGAGGGATGTCCAAGATAACATCCTAGTCCTTGTGTGAAAATATTTCCCGAATCATGTCCCCATTCCACACTCTAGAACCCGGCATCAGGAGAGAATTAACAAATAGCCCCCTTGATTCATCTGAGTCTGTTTGGATCTATGGGTCTGTATCTAGGAGCCACGGGTCACCAAATTTTTTTGTTGAGGTTCCCGGTCGATCGCTTTTTGAGCCCCATGGATGAGCAAAGTTTGTGACGCCCGCACACTTGTCTAGAGAAAACTTGGGTTTGTTTCTTTCCCCGTCGATAGAAAATTACCATCCAAAAAATATCTAGCCCGGAAAATCGGAGAAACAAGGGCGTCTGGTTCGGTAAGGAATTTCCACCCAGTTTTCCCATGAAAAACCAAATTGAAGTCCCCTAAATTCCGAAACCCCATCCCTCTATTCTTTTTTTGGTATACACAGCTTTTGCCAGTCCTTTAAAATGATCGGGCGGTTAGCCCGGCTCGTTCCCGCCCACAGAATCTAGCAAGAGCCACTTGGATAGCCGAGATAAACGATTGGGGCAGCAGGAAGACTCCCATAGTGTAAAATTGTAAGGGTGTTAGTATTGACTTGATAAGAACCTCTTTCCCCCTTGGAATAATAATTGGTTGTCCCAAGTGTTGATTCTGGATAATACTCGATCAGCTATAAATTGTAGCGCTTGAGTCTTGTTTCTCACAATAAGATTTGGGACCCCTAAGTAAGTTGAAGCTTCCGAGATTTCCAGTATATTCAGTAAATCGCAGCATTCGGTTCTAGCTGCGAGAGAAGTGTTGGAACTAAAAAATATAGAGCTCTTTTCTCTATTTATCTTCTGACCCGACATTTCCCCGAAGCTTTGAAGAATGGACTGTAATTGGGATGCTTCTTTGCGATCAACCCAATATAAGATATAGCAATCAGCAGTAAATAGCGTATGGGAGACCGAAGGGGCACCTCGGGCTATTGATATTCCATGCAGGTCCCCCTGAGCTTCAGCCTTATTGAGCATACACGAGAGAGCTTCCATACAAAAAAGAAAGAGATAAGAATATAAGGGGTCTCTTAGCCGGATTCCCCGGCTAGACCCAACCCGATTAGTAGTCATTCATCCCAAGGAGATTGTATATTGCACCGAAAATATGCACGCTTTCATAAGTTTGATCCACTGTTCTCCAAACCCCAATTTTTCCAGCATTTGTTCAAGGAGCTTCCATTCTACCATATCATAAGCTTAACTCATGCCAAGTTTGATAGCCATAAACCCTTTTGACCCTTATGTTTAACGACGGATGAAGTGGATGATCTCGAAGGCTGTAAAGATATTATCTTGGATAGCTCTTCCTGGGACAAAAGCCCCCTGATTTTCCGATATAAGAGCACCGAGCATGGGCTTCAATCTGTTTTCCAAGACTTTCGAGAGGACTCTGAAGATGACATTACACAAAGAAATTGGCCGAAGGTCCGTAATTCTTTTAAGGGCCGGTTTCTTGGGGATAAGCACCAGGAAGGTCTCATTGTGTTCTACCAAGTAGCTCCCAAGTTCGATGGCCCGCTTTACAAACTGAGTAACCTGATGACGGAGAACTCCCAAATATTTTTGTAAAAAAATAGGGGTTGAGACCATCCGGTCCCCGGAGACTTATTAGGGCCCATTTGAAAGATTGCTATCTGGACCTCCTTTTCACTGACCGTTCCCATAAGAATAGCAGTATGTTCCTCTGTTATTTGAGCCCGGACCCTAAAAGGCAGCTCATGTTCCGTATCCAGTGAGGTCCTTAAAATGTCCCTGAAGTAGGTTGTAATGAACTCCTTGAGGCCTGCTTCCCATGTCATTTCCCTTCCCCTGTCATCCTCTAGAGTCGATATGGAGCGTATCCTCTTTCGCCTGGCAGTAGCGGCAAAGAAGAATTTTGAATTTTTATCCCCTTCAACAAGCCAATGTTTTTTCTTTTTGCCTTCAAAAGTTTTCCCGATTCTTCATAAGTAGAACGTATTGCTTCTAGATAGCTTCTCTTTCCATAATTCTCGGTTTATCACTTCTTCCATTTAGGAGGGCTAACTGTTTTTGGCACCAACGGATTTTCTTTATTGTATCTTTGTAGGTGTTTTGTCCCCATTGATGGAGGGAAGTAGAGACGTTACGAATATTGTATGTCATTAGGGTCTCCGTATTCTGGTCCCATTCCTGCTGGATAAGCTGCCCACACTGAAGATCCTCTGACCATATGTTCTCAAATCTGAATTTTGGGGGTCATTTCACCACCTATTCCTTTGAAAATTCAACAAGAAAAGGTTTATGATCCGAGGTAGAATATCCAAGGTTGCATAGGGAAGCTTATGGGTAAGACCTAAGGAATCCATTTCAAACCATCCCCCTATCCAGCTTCATTTCAATCTGTTTCAGCGGATCCTTTCACCGGAAACAAGTGAACTGATACCCCTTCATTGGCATGTCCTAAAGACCCACATCCTCGATCACCTCTCTGAAATTATGGATGAGTTGAGTCGGGTACGGATTCCCCTCTTTGTTTCTAAGGGGTGGAGGATGCAGTTGAAATCCCCCAACATCAGCCAATTGTCAGCCCTACAATCTTCGGCCAATTCTCTCATCAATTTCCAAGTCTTGTGTCTATTCGGTCTATTGGCCTCGCCATAAATACCTGTGAATCTGAACTTAGTCCCTCCCGGTGGAGTCAACCATATATCAATATAATAGGGTGTAGACCTCCTTTTTCTAACACTTAAGCCTTCTGCCCAAACATTTCCACCCCTCCCTGGTGGCCGCGTGCTTCCTCCCAAGTACCTACATGAAAGCCTAGGTTTCGGAGGAGAATTTTTAGAGTGTCATCCATGAGAAAAGTATTTGAGATAAAGATCACTGATGGCTTGAATTGATTAAGGAAACCCTTCAAATCATGCTTATGGATTTCATTCCCAAGACCTTGACAATTCCAGGCCAGGATTTTGAAGTTCACTACCATGCAAACCGGAAAAGGGACCTACCAACTGACTGAATAAGACCCTGTAAACCAGCAACCCCAAAAAGTTGACAACCAGACCTGGAAAGACTCCTCTGGTAACAGAAATATAGAGCCCACACTAGCTCCTCCACAACTTCAGGCCACAAAACCCTAGACCCTCACCGAGCTCGGGGCGCCCCCAAATCCAAAAACGCAAGCCTCAATAACACAAAAGCCAGCCAAGACAAACACCACAATGAAGAAAATCGCACCAAAAGATGAAGAAAACACGGGATAAAGGAGAGGGATTTAGCGAGTTCACCTGGACGAAGGAGTAGACAACGAGATGTAGAAACCCACGAGCTTGACCGAAAGTTAAGCCTGGGTGGACAGATGCTCACAACCTAAGCTGGAGCTCAATTTACACCGCACGCGCAGTCGTCGACGAAGGGGGGGAGAGTGTCGAGACGTCGACTATGGGAAGACCTTATCCTCAAAAGAGGGGCGCATAATTACGAGTTATTAGAGCATGTACCGTAGAAAGGATCACATATGGGGATCGTGATGGGCGAATCATGTGGTGACTTGGATGAATTGTGATGCGCCCCCCTAAATTGAGTTGTGAACCACAATGTAAGGATCATGATTTGCAGAGATGCTGAGTGGATGTTGAATGTATAATTAATTAATATTTTGCTGAATTTGTTTAATTCCGATTTAAAACATTAAATACTAATAAAATTGATAAAATTAATTAATTAATTAACTAAAATGCATTCATTAATTAAAAAATATCAAATAATACATTCATTAAATAAATAAAAGTAGTACAATTTTGTTGGAGCTTCGAAATGTGAGCTTGAATCTTCTCACATTGTGCCGTCAACAAAGACTTCAGCTTCACGTGATTGATCATCTACTCCTCGTTGAAGTTTGACACGTCCTTCTCATCCAATTTGTTGTATTCGGCGTAGTACTTCTCGAACTTATTGTCTAGACTCAGAATGACTTTTGCCTTCTCGGTCTTCACTTCGTCCATTCGGTTGACAAATTCTAATTTGTCTTGCAAACCCTTCCCCTTTCTCTTATGGGATTTTTTACCAAACGGATAATCTTATACATTCCGAGCGGCACTTGGGGAACGTTGGGCACTTGGTCCCTCGATCGGATCGGAGGATGCCCCACCTGGTTGAGACTCACCACTGAGAGCTGTAACATTGTCATCATCACCGGGGAGTGAATTGGGAGGGGTTGAGCTATAATGGACGGCCTCATCCAATCGTCGCCATATAGCCTCGGTCATGCCTTCCTCTGCCCAGAACTTGTCTTCGTATTCTAACAGCTCGATCCAATTGTCGAGGTTGAAATTCTTCGCGTCGTGCTCTTTCGCCGTGTTTCGGTAAATGTCTCTAGCCTCCTGTTTGAACATTTCCTTGTCCCATCCGTTGTGTTCAACGGAGTTGCAGTCTCTCCAAATGGTGATGTACCTCCACACTTGAGGCGCTTGCATGTTCCAATGAATCTTGATGGCTTGTCATGTAAAATCATTTGGGTCGAACTTACCCTCATTCTAGAACTGTTTGGAAGCTGTGCCCCAGAAGGTACTTCCATCTTGGGAGTTTTCCTTGATTGGGTCTTTGGGTGTGCGTGGCCAGATTTTGATCAGCAGCTTGTCCACCTTGTTTGTCCATTTCGTTCTTCTATCTACTGCCAGATTCTTTCTTTATGTCGGGCCGACAGAGGACAACGTCGACGACATCCGAATTCCACTGCTTCCACCGACGTGTTGTTGGTGGTATTGACTATTACATGGGTAGCTGTAATAGTTGATTACGAGGTTGTAAGGTGGGGGGTTGAAAGTTGTTGGTCAGAATGTAACGAGGGTGGACGGTTGTTGGAATGTACCTGGGTTGGACTGTGGTTGAAATATACCTGAGTTGGAATGCATTTAACATCATAAATAATAACATAAAATAGATGATAGAAAGCATTTTCCAACATAATGTAAAAAAAAATAATTAATGAATTTAAAGACAATGTCGATGGAACGTACCTTGAGGCCAATGTTGTTGCATGTATGCAGTGAAAGCGGCATGGTCCCAAACACCGGTAGTAGGGTTGAAAGGCGGAGGGTTACCCGGTGTGGTCAACATCTCTTGAAAGTCGCCTGCTAGAGATGTATTGACTTGATCATTTCGCTGGCACGGCGTGTAATCTTATTCCTCCGGTGAGTCGGTGATTGAGTCAAGTTGTCGGACATTTTTATCGTGTTTTTGTAGAGAAGAAGTGGTTAATTTGAGAATGAGGGTTGAGAGAGAATTAAGTGAAAATTGGGATAAGTGTGTGTGGTTTGATGAATGGGGGCAGAGGTATTTATAGGTGGAGAAAATATTTTTTTATTGTATTATTTTTGTATTTAATTTAATTTAAAAAAGAAAAAAAAGTATATAACCGTTGCAATTCGTACCGTTGCCAATGGTCCAAATTTTTTTCTCTCCTTATACACGTGGCACCACGTGATTGGTCGGATGGGAATCGTGAGTCGCGAACCAGTGACTCACAATTATGAGTCGCGGTTCGCGCTGCGAACCAGCGACACACGAATCATAATCTGGGGAGGTGGTGTGCGCGCTGCATGTACTCTTATTATTCTTTATTAATAGTTATAATTAATTATTATTTTTTAGCACACAGATGAAATTTTATTGATATAGAGATAAACGAACTATAGTAACCATAAAAAAGTAGAATTCAACTAACAGGATGGGATACAGCTTCGTTGACGGCCGAAACACTGATTCTATAACTAAATGCTCGGTAGAACCAAATGAGAGGCTATAGAGTGGTTCCCTATTCCAATTGTGCTTTACGCTGTGAATCCATGAGACTTTCCCCGTATCGACTTGATCGGTCCTGATATGTCGTAGCAGTCGTCCAAGGAGTATGGTAGGGAAAGGAGGAGGTTGGGAATCAGAAGGTATCTGATTCACAGAGGCTGGGGTGTGGCTCTTCATCGACACCCCGAGGTGCCCTATGTGGCTCATGAAAACCTGTGAAACATCTCACCGTGCCTCGCTACTTCCTCATCGGGGTCAAACTCCCCGGTATTGTCCGTGTACTCTAGGTTGCTTTGGGTTGTGGGCTTGGATCTTTGTCCTAGTAGAGCCGGATACTAAGGATTCATCGTTGGCAGTGGGAAATGGTTGGTCCTTTTCTCAATGGCCCTGGGTTGGGCATTGTGGGAGTTGTTCTGGTCCATCCACGTCCATTCACATTGAGGGAGAAAAGGGCACCCCACGCCATTGCAATTCCCCAAGGGACTGGTCAAGGCTCAATTGTTGGCTATCGGTCCCCATCCTTCGCACCAACTCATGGAAGAAGGCAGTCAGGGCGAGTCTCTACTTGCTGAGGACATCCTCAAGAGACTGAGAGAGAAGAGAGACATATACGTGCCTACCTCCCGCTGTAGAGGATAGTCGAGGCTATGGGTTATCCCGCCAGCAGTAGATCAGTGGGTGTTCCAGGCATAAATGCCTAGATGTCGATAGCATGAGGCATAGGGCTTTGGGGTTTGGCCAAACTTTCTCCCAGCCATAATATGGTAGGAGTGATCGGTATATGTTTGAATTAATTTCGTTATAGTTTTAAAAAACTTGAAATTTTTGTTACTAACTTATGTTATTAGCCCAACCTATGCTAAGAGCATCTCCGGTGGTAGGTTGTTTGAATAAAAACCATTAAAATTTTCTATCAAGCAACAACCTCTACTGGTAGGCTGTTCGTGCAATTTCTTCACAATTTTCCAACTGCCGGCGGTTCATGCCGTTGGTGAACGGACCACTAGTGGATGGGTCGCCGGCTGTTCGTGATTATCTAATTATTATTTGTTTTCTCTCTCTTACTTTTTATTTCTCTCTCTTTCTTTTTATTTCTCTCTCTTACTTTTGTTCCATCAGCCAACACCAAATGCCTAATATTGGAGATGGTCTTATACCATTGTAAGAACAATTCCAATGAAGGGGCTTAGGGATCAAGTAGACGCATAACCATGGTGGTCATGTTCTTGAGTAGAGAGACATAATATTAAAATGTTATTATGGAGGGAGAGTGCTAGCTAGTTGCTAAATCCCGAGTTGAATCAAGCTAGACCCAAGTAAGGATTTAAAGAGATAGAAACTCCCAAAAACCTGAATTTTTTTAAGCCTAGTATAATCATAATGATTGGCGATGATGAACGCGAAGCTTGGCTTTTAAGGAGTGGGAAATTGAAATTTTCTCTTGAGCCTAGCAACTTAAGACGAGCAAAGGCTAAACAAATTAAGATAATTCTAATCAACCTAACTTTGAGTTTCCCTCACCTAAAAATCATTATTCCCATATGTTAATACAATCAGTGATCCTCTAACCTTCACTCTCTTTTCTTCAGCCTTTCACATCTCATGAGAAAGTCTATTCCCTCACTTCTTCATAGATCGATGTCAACAGACGGATATACATGAAAACCACGAAGGACACACGTGATAAGGAACTAGTGGTGTTCGCCTTGGGGACGACAGAAAAGCAAGACTATGTCAACAATGGAGCCGGTGGTGTTTGTCGACCTTCTAGATTTGGATGTCGACGATAGATATATGTGCACAAGCTCAGGAATGAGGAAGACGGATCTTGGCTATGATCTTCTTCACTGCTTCATATCTCAACTCCTCTATATTTAGCATGCTTCACTCTTCTCCCTCTAATAACAGTTTGAGGTTCGGAGATGTAGAGCTTCAAGATTTTGAAATTTAGTGTTAAAGTTTTATGTTCTTATAAGGGTTTGATGTGACCAGAGGTTGTAGATGGAGCTATCGTGTAGATGAAGGCAAGTAAGAGGGATTTGTCATCGGGAGTCTGTGTTGCACCAACAATGGAAATTATAACTGGCTTATAATAGCTTTTCGAGATTTCGAGCTCGAACTTGGGTCGTTGCTGTTGCTCAAGATTTTGAACTCTATTTCTCTAACACTAAGGAAAAGTCTTGTATACATTGACTTAGGGCCAGGGACCAAGGGGTAGAGCCCCGGAGGGCCCAGGGGGGGGGGGGGGCACTTGCCCCCCTCAAATATTTTTTTTTTTGAAAATTTGCTATTAATTTTTGAATTTTTTTAAAATACCCCTTAAATTCTTATAATTTTTTAGTTATGCCCCCCTCAAATTTTTTTGACATTGTGCATTACTAGTGAAATTTTTTGGTGCACCCCTCACCAAAAAAGCTAGCTCCGCCACTGCATGGACATCAGAGGAACACAAGTTTCTGAATTGATCAATTTCATTTTAGAAGTTCTTAAATTGGCCAAATTCTACCAAGGAACAAGAGAGTTTATGTGGGGTCTATAAGTTTGCTTCAGTTGAAATTAAATGAACCCTTTGTACTTTGGGCAACTGGGATCAAAATCAACACACACAACTGAAATGAAAATGATTGAAATCAAAATTGTATATTCACCATTAAACTTACAAAAAAAAGGGGTCATTTAGAAATTTTTTGACTTTTCATATCCGATTTAACTTTTTTTTATGGTTATGATGTAATTGATGGTTTTTCTATTGATCGAACTCTATTTGCATGTCATTAGATTAGAAGAAAAAAATAACGATGATATCAAGAAACGATCATAGAAACGAAGTTAGGAGAAGGACAAGGGAGTGGACATTCACGAAGGAAGGAAAAATGCTCTCTAGAGCTACATTAGTTCTTCTTCCAGCAACAGTTAGTTCTTGAGAGTTCATCTTCATATCTTCAAAACAAAAGATCAGCACATCAACTCTAGGAATTGGTACTTTAGTTCTTCGTAGTCACTCTTCTTCCAGTTGAAGATATCAACAATTTTATGGGGACATACACAGAGCAGGAGTTAAGAAATTTAGGCTCCTCACCAATTAGAGAGACTTGGTCTCCTAAAGGAACAACAAGGCTCATCAACGGCCAAAAGGATTGGGGGCCGATTAGTGGAGGAATATAGTTCAAAGCCAAAAAATTTGGTACTCAACACAAGGAAGGAAGATCTTCATTAAAACATGGAGGTTGGGAAAAAAGTAAGGAGGTCCACCAACAAATATCAATAAGGAGCAAGGAGGTCTATCAACAAAGATCTGCAACACACAGATTCTCACGAAACTGACAGAAATGGAAATCTTGGCAAGCTAAAATCAGTGGCGGTTTCTGCCCATAATAGGCAGCACCAATTAAGTACAACACGGGATTCTTAATCAATGGGGTGTCCTCCTCCAAGGTTCAAAAATATGCAATCTCATAAGAGTAAAAGGGGTCATTTATTACAAGTACAAGCTTCTATAAGAACCAATACTTCCGAAACAAGAAACTTTGCTACATTGGTTTACAACATTCCTCCCAAGGTCACTGCTTTGTGGCTGGAAAACATCTTTGGGAAGACTCAAGGTTTCAAGAAAGCTATTGTGGCTCTAAGGCCAAATTCTAAAGGGAAATGGTATGGATTTACCTATTTGGACTATGAGAAGATATGGATAAGGCAATCTTCTCTTTCAATGAAATAAAAGTTTCGAAGCACAAGCTTTTTGAAACAAAGGGTTGGGACATAAGAGTAGCAAGACAAAACTTTTACAAGGATGAGTCACAACCATTGTCCTATGAAGACTTTTTGCATAAAGGATCAGTGGTAACTGAACAAGTCAAAATCTTGCAAAAGGCACATTTAGCAATATCACATCTTTTTTTTATCGGCAATGTTTTATATAGCTCTCTATTCCCAAGATGGGCCATGAAGGAATAATCATGTCAAAACGACATGATCAAAATTTACAATAAGATAACTTAACCCAAACCGACTAGACAAAATAGACCAAAACCTAAACACCAAAGAACAAACTAAAAACTACAACCAGAATAACCGACTCACCTTCAAAGAACTACTCAACCGCCAACCTTTCTCTCCTAAGCCAACAAGAATAACAGTCCACCAAACCACCAGAAAGAACTGAAGGGAACTACCTGAAAGAAGCTTTTAACTCCCCAGAGGGAAAATAAATAACTCTATCCAGTATCTTCTCTACCTCCGACCGAACACTCTACAAAGACACAGCGAAAGCGAGCTAGCCAGAACAGCCCAAACTACCAGAAGCAATATCACATCTTCATCTCAGTGTTAATGCTATTATGAATTAGATTGCATTGCAAGGAGTTTGTGAGGTGCAATTAAAAGCACTAGGAAACAAATTAGTTCTAGTCTATTATCATGATGAAGAGTTTAACAAACAGATGATGAGGGATGAAGGTGTTTGGTTGCAATCCTGGTTAACATTCGTTCCTGGTTTTGATAAATTATGCTTCAAATGAGGGAAATTCATCCGGTTAGCTATCCATGGGATTCCCTATCATAACTGGTGTGAAGAAACTTTCCAAGAAACAGTAGTAGATCATGGCTCTATTGTATTCACTCATCCAAAATAAAAAAATGGCGACTTTTGTGGGTATAGATATGCTTTAGTACATACACAAAAATTGAGCTCTGTCTCTAAGGAGGTAACTATTTATTTAGGAAAGGATCCTTACAAAGTCTAGATAAAAATAATTTATCCCATTACACTCCCTCATTTTCCTCCTATGTCATTCTCCAACTCTAGTTCAGTAGGCCTTATACACTCTGATGAAGATGATTCATTCTCAGATTAATTAGGCACTCTACTCTCTAAGAAAGATCAGAAGGAAGCTTTGCAAGAAACAAGGTCACAATGTCGGGTGGTGGCTGAGGAAGATCTACCAGTTGATAAATCATCACATTTACACTCAGACACACTTATGGCAGGAGAAGATGCTTAATGCAAGAAGATGACAAGTAGTTAGTTATTGCTTCAGATCATATCATTCCTCCTATGACATACCTCATTCAGACATTTAACAACAACAACATTTCAAATACATCTGCCAGTCCTTCAGGTTATGAGATTATGGCTAGATTGGTAGTGCAAGATACCTATGCTTTGGTTTTATAATCTCAAACGCATACACATGGAAAAAATAATTTCAGTTCAATCTCTACGGTGCATGTTGTATTGGAAAACACAATTCATATTCGAAGTACATCTCAATTGGCCCCACCTTTGAAGCTCAATCACACTCAAGACAACAAGGACTCTCCTTCCAAAAAGGATAAAGAGCCTAGTCATTCTTAGAGACAATTGGGTAAAGCTTTAAAATCTAACCCTACCTCTCCAAATACCCTTATTCTATCACAACAAAGGACATTTGGAGAAGAGTATTTAATGAGGGGTGAGGCTCTAGAAGGTGTGATAGTGTCCACTACAGCTTCCATAGAACAACCTTCCTTGCCATCTGACATCCAAATGGATGTTGGTCCTTTTTCAGTCCAACTCATTGGGATCTTTAAGGTTGAATTTTATCAATAATAACAATGCCACAAAAACAATCTCCAGTACACTACAAGACACAATAGCTCATAATACTACATTAGAAGAAGAAACATTGCTTGAACAAGAAATCATACAAGCTCAAGTCTCTAAAATGGCTGATTTGTTAGGTTTCTCAGCAGAATGTCTCAAATTTACATGAGGACTATCTCATTTTATTGGGGGAGATTTTAATGCTATAACTGCAGATGAAGAGAGGGCAAGTCAGAGAGGTGGGGTGATGATATGTTGCTATTGCAATATTCTAATTTTAAATTTGGGCCTAATCAATCTGCCAATGAAAGGAGACGAATATGCATGGTTTGGCACTCAATCCAGAGCTTCTAGGATTGATAGATTTTTTATTTCTCATGAATTCCTAGCAAAGTTCAACTCAATTACTCAAGCTAGTCTTCCAAGAAATATTTTAGATCATAGCCTCTAATTTTATATGATGATATGGTTAATTGAGGTCCAAGGACTTTTAAGTTTTTGAACATTTGGACAGAAGATGCTAGGTTTTTTCCAACTGTTAAAAATTATTGGGAGTCGTACGCAATTTCAGGCCAGCCTCATTATGTTCTCTAGATGAAGTTGAAATTACTCAAGGCTGATCTAAAAGTATGAAATTCTTAGGTGTTTGGTATCTTTTAGACTAACATAGATATTCTCTCAAGCAATTCATGAGCTGGATAAGTTGGTGGAGTCTAGGCCCTTAAATTCAAAAGAATGCTCAGATAGAGGAGCTTTTAAAGCTGCACTTATTCAGAAATACAAATTGCTTTCAAAGCTGTGGAGCCAAAAGGCCAAAGAGAAATGGGTTGCTGAAGGAGATAAGGGGTCAAAATATTTTCACATAATAGCTAATCTCAAGGGCTCCAAAAAGAAGATAACACAGATACTAAACAATGATGCTCTACTTTTTACTCCATCTGAAATGTAAGTTGCAACTGCTGATCATTTTGCCAAGAGATTCACTGCAACTTCTCCAACTGATGCTCTCCTATCTGATCTACCTTTTTCCTCATTGACAAGTGATCAATCTATGTGGCTAGAAAGGCCTTTTTCTGAAGAGGAGACATTTCAAGCAGTGATGGCTTGCAGTGCTGATAAAGCCATTGGTCCTGATGTATTTACTTTGAAGTTTTTCCAAGTCTGTTGGCCAATTATCAAACAAGATTTCATGCTCTTCATTCAAGACTTTTATTCAACATGTCAGCTAGGAAAAGGGTTTAATTCTTCATTCCTAATCTTGATCCCCAAAAATTCAGCTCCTCTATCTTTTGATTACTATAGACCTCTTAGTCTTATGGGAGCACCCTAAAAATTCTCTCAAATATCCTTTCATGTAGATTAAAACAAGTAATTAATTGCTTAGTAGGAGATGAGCAGTCTGGTTTTATCTCAGGGAGACAAATTATTGATGGGATCTTGGTTGCCTCAGAAATTGTTCAACATCTTAAAAATACCAAACATAAGGAAATTATATTTAAGGCAGATTATGAAAAGGCCTTTGATAAGGTTAGTTGGAGTTTTATAATGCAAATTCTAACCAAAATGGGGTTTGGTTTTAAATGGAAGATGTGGATCATCTCTTGTCTCAAAGCTCATGTTTCAATTTTAATTAATGGCTCCTCTAGTCTTGATTTCCAAATTTCTAGAGCTCTAAGGCAAGGTTGTGCTTCATCTTCCCTATTCTTTGTCATTATATCTGAAGGATTAAATCAGATCATGAAAGCATGGATAGAAGCTCAATTATTGAAAGACATTCAAAATATTTAAAGGGCCCATCTATCTCACAATTACAGTTTGCAGATGATACAATCTTCTTCATTCAAGCAAATGAAAATAGTGCCTTGTGTCTCAAGTTTTCCCTCTCCATGTTCCATCTGGCTACTGGGCTAGTAGTTAATGATGGCAAATCAGTGTTGATTCCTCTAAATTTGGAAGAGGAATTGGATTGGCTTACATCTTAGGAATGTTCAGTTGGATCCTTTCCTTTTAATTATCTTGGGTTTCCATTAGGAGCCAATCCTAAAAGAGTTATATCTTGGGAGCCTATAGTGAATATGTTTAAGGCTGCTCTGAGTTTATGGCAAAT